>CM058041.1:9262162-9305049 GCA_030169165.1 Centaurea solstitialis | reverse complement strand
AACTTTGTAGGTATTTTCTGTAACAGAAAATCCCAAATTCACACAATGAACATAAAAGAAACCAAACATTACCCTACCGCTTTCAAGTATGAAACTACAAGCAAAGATCTCTTCTTGGAAGAGTATAAACATCCATCCATCCGAATAACACCTTTTCAATCAGCTCTTAATCTATAGAATTAAGCAATCCACTAAGCTATGCCCCTTGAGAAACCAATCACCAGGAGAAGTTCTTAGCTGCAGTGCATCTTATTTTGGCAAATTTTCATCAGGCTTCTAAACAAGGTTCAAAATAGCGTAAGGCGTGGCGGCGAGGCAAAGCCTTAAGCCTTACGAGATATGGCGAGGACGGGCGTTTCTTAAGGCGTGAACCAAGGCGGCAAATTAATACACCATTTTACATGTATAAATACATGTTTTCTTTTTTAAGCCAACAAAAAATGATGTATAAGGCTACAGGCAAATATAAAACATACAAACAAAAAGTTACAAAATTTCAGTGACTTTTAGTGTTTCACCCTATAGCAACTGCAAATATAGAAAAGTACAATTTTTAAAAAAAAAAATATCTAAGTCTTAGCAAAAACGGACGACATATCGCGATATGCCGCGCCTCAAGCCGCCATGGCGTTAGCCACGCCTGTTTCGTAACGGCAGAGACGTGCCTCACGCCATATCGCGATATATCGCACGCCATGGCACGATTTTTTGAACAATGCTTCTAAATCAACAGTATAGACTTAGCATATCAGAAATTACAACCTACATTGCAAGTTCAATCACTTATTTCTGTTTTCTCACATCTTAACAGCAACTGTTGCTAAAAATATATGATTTCAACAGAAGATTTCCAAATCAATTTAGCATCTAAATCAAGCCTCAACCCTAGCCAATAAAAACAATTCCAATTCCAAATCCAAATTACAATTTACTTTCTTTATACTAATCCTCACTATAAATCTGTACATAATGCAATGATCAAAAGCAAAAGAGATCTTCAAAGTCACATCTTTTGAACAAACTTCAAATCATTAGCTAAATAAAACACAAAATGCACACACTTCACAACACACACACACTATGTGTAATAAATTTGTGCTTAATTACATCTATAAACATTTCATGCATCTAAGAATGTTAAAAAGAAGAAATTACCAGTTTATCGAAGCTGATGTTAGGGTTAAACCCCTTGATAAAATGAGGTATTCTTGCATTCATTATCGTCGTCTCTATCTCTCTCTCTGTATCAACTGATTTTCTGTAAAACCCTAAAAACAACCCTAGAAATCTTCATTTGAGATTCAGCGTGAATTGAATCAATCCTGTTCTTTCGTCTTCACTGAAAATTGATGGAGAGAGAGAGAGAAGAAAAATCTAGAGAGAGAGAGAGAGAGAGAGAGATTGGGAGAGAGAAGGAGAGAGATTGAGAGTGTACCGTAGCCCAAATACAGCTTTCCGTAGAGGAGTAGACCCCGGAACAGGAAAAGGGTGGGGCCACCAAGAAAGTGGGACAGGTTAAACGAGTGATTTAACTAAAATGACCCTCTTCACATAAATGATGCCTTCTTTGAAGAAAAAAATTAACCAAATATTTATTTAATACCAAAATTCAATTGATTAATCAACATTTCATAAAAAAATTATCAATAAATAAATTGATAAAACTAAGGCGTTTAGTTTGTGAAATTTGATAGAATTTGATAGGATTTGAACGGTTAATTTTATTGACCAAATTCATTGGTCCTGTTTGGTTCAGGAAATGTTAATTAGGACATTCGCTACCGTCTACCCGGGTACCATCGGGTAGGTTGAACCCGTCGGATTTCATCGGCAACACCATCGTGGACCCTTCGGGTTCCTTGCCATCGGTTCAGCAAAGCCGAAGACAAGCACCACACCCCACCCCACCTACCCTCAATTAATAGCCAATGATGTGTTTTCATTTTTTTTATGTTTTTGGGTTCATTTGGTTAGTAGTTGATGGATTGGGTTGACTTTGGTAAAATAGTGGAAAGCTGATGTGGCGCTGATGTGGAAGTTGGGTTCATTGGGTTTATTGGATTGGTAGTGATGGGCCTTAAGGAATCCTTCAAATTCCTTCAACCATGAATTTCATCATTTCATATAATAATCCATGGAATTTGTTGGAATCTTCCCTCTCCCTGTCATTTTCTCCATCTATTGCTCTCTCATTCCAAACCCTTTTACGGTTCGATTTGGTCTCGGTTTTATGTTATTTATCTATTAAATAATCAAATTATATATGTAATAAAAATAATATAATTTAAAGCGGTTCGGTTTGATTCAGTCTTTGGGGGAACCGAATATGAAATCGAAATCGAACCGATTGCGGTTTTCGGCTTAGTTCGGGTTCTCACACGATCCTTTATCTCCGTTAAAATTGGATATCTAATTATGATTGATTGGTTATAATTCGTTCAAATAATTTTCTACACACTCCTAAATGAATATGTATGACTAGTTTCTTTCCGATTTCAGTTTTTTAATTTGTAATAAACTAACAAATAAAAGTTAGCCCTAAGGTTTATAAATTATCGGTTCAAGTCTCGGTAAAACCCTTTACATTTTCCACAACTGTTATCTTCAAGATTCCATAACATTAGTCTATGCATACATAATAACTAAACTGGTTCAAAAACTCACGATTAAAAAATATCATAAAACACGACCATATTTTATAAGTAACTCTCGACTTTGTTTCCACATAAATAATGTCACTAACACATTACATATACCATAAACTGTATACATAATTAATCAAACCCACAAACATACACCCAATTTAACAATCTTCAATTACTTAACTAGGTTTAAAGAACTTCAATTTCAGCCCATTGTCAACGATGCTCCAAATCCCGCCGATCGTAAACGCGACGCTAAACGCCACGCCCAACCACCCTAACGACCAGTTGAAATACCAATTGAAGCTATACTTTGTGGGCTTCTTGATCAACACCCACATGAAACACGGGTACGCAAACGTCACGGGAAGCGTCATCCCGCCCAACAATCCGGCAAGACTCGATAGGAACGGCAATGCCACCCCGATGAAGAAGTTGATGAACCCGTAGACCACCCGGAATCCCGACCGGACCCACACCGAGCACGGACGGTTCGTGCGGTGCGTGTAGCTCGCTTCGAAGTTGTCGAAAACCGGCATCGAGTATATCTGGAAGCTGCTCAAGCAACTGAAGACGACCAGGAGGAAGGTCATGGCTAATAACGATCTTGAGATATCGTGTTCGTGGAACCCGAACATTGCGTTCAGGATCCCGCTTGGCGGCATCTACAAGATTGATCAGTTTGACATGTTAGAAACGGTTAGAAAGTTTTCTTAAGGGTTTGGGTTTAGGGTTTTATGGAAAGGTGTACTTACGAGGTTTCCGTAAGCCCAGAAACCGCCGATGGCTACCGGGAACAAACACAACGCGATGAAGAAGTATGCGACCTTGGCTCCTTTCCACATCGGCACATGAGCCGGGTGCTTGAACGTCGATGGCATCGTTGACTACAGGGAAGATATAACAAAATCAGTTTTATAGAACATCAAATATTTCTTAATATACTTTTTTAGAAGACTTTAATTTACAGGGACAAATAATTAGGTGTCATATAGAAATATGTTACAATAGAATCTTGTTACGTATTTTGGCATTCCTGGCATTTTGACATTAACGCTTTTCTAAAACCTCTTTCATTTAATATCATATACATAATTAACATGACACTTTATTTCAAAAATACCTAAAGTTAAAATTTGTTAAGATGTCCAAAAACGTTTTATCTAATATTTTTTTGAACCACAGATAACACATGCACACTTCTCGACACGAAGTCGACGAGGTATCCGGTATCCATACGGTCACCCGACTAATCATCGCCGACCATGGACCGACCCGAAAGCCGACCCATGGTTAGAGTATCGCCACATGCTCACCCAACGAATCGTACCCTGGTAGACAGATACGTCATCCACTTCTCCGTCCCAAGGATGTTACCGACTACTGGGCTACTAATGCTTTGATTCTATATACTTAAGTTCTACAAAGCAGTCTAACAGACGATTTAGCACTGGAATTAACTTTCTTGAGCTTTTTAAGGAATCCAAATCGAATTTGAAGCTAAGAAAATTGAACCATAAAAAACAGAAAGCATATATATTTACCTGAATCTCCAGGACTAGATTATGGCCTCTGAATGCAAATGCTATGATACCAAGTGCATTAAAAACCGAAAAGACCGAAGCGGTAAACGAAGGTAACGGAACGGGTTCGTAGGAGATGTTTGGTGGTCTTTGTTGGCTAACCGAGAGTACCCAGACCATGGTCGAGTAAAAGATTGCAGTCACAGCCCCCACGAGCGAGAGTCCAGCAATTGAGTTGAGGTTCGGAAGTTGAGACAACACAATGCATAACGACGTGAAAACCAGATACCATTCGACGGTCGTCAACGGATTCGATGAACAGAGGGGCCCACAAACGATCTCGAAAAATAGTTTCATAGTTTCCCCTCCAACTATAATTAAAGCAGTTGCGGTCCCCGCAGATAAGTAGGCTGTTGAAAGATCGAGAGCCATGCACCCAACCGATTTCCTACATAAAGGAAGGTCATCATAAGATATATATGTGTGTTGCAAAAAGGCTGATTCCGACAACCCCAGCCGGCCTATCATGGATTGTCAATGCCTGTTATGAGGGTCATTCCTGACTCACTCAGCAGTTGCGTATACGTGTAATGTAACAAAATGTAAGATTTTTAGTGTAGAACGGTAATGAAAAATTAATATAATTTATATTAGAAAGTATAATTCAAAATTTATGTTCAAATAAAATAAAAATTACATGTGGTGATTAAACATGATTTGCTAATTTGAGAACTTGGTAAAAAACCAAAAAACAATATATCAAATACTGATGTCAAATTAAAGAACAATAATTTCTTTCATTTTTCTTTTGTATTGTTTGTATACTTTAAATTTTTATTATAATTTAAATATTTTAAATTCAAATAAAAATATGTAATTTATTTTAGCTTTGATGATCAAGTAATTTTTTAGCAAAATATTTTGATGAAATATCTTGTTACGAATCAATAATGATCATATACTTAAACATCTAATATCAATTGATTGTTACTTGCTTTAATTAAATTCAAAGAGCTTACAAAATTTTGTACGTGTATTATAATTATTTATAAAGTTGAAATGTAAAGGTTTATGTGTATTGGTTATTATAATAATTTTTAAAATTGAAATGTAAAGGTTTATGTGTATTATTAATTAAAGAATGCATAACATTTTTTAGAAGAAAGCAATACATAATGTTTAAGAAGTTGTTTATAAGACTTTTATGTAAATGTGTCCAACTCATTAGTGGCTCATCAACTCATCGTCCATCTACGGATGTCCTCATTGATCTACTTAGGCCACGACAACATCTAATAAAATGGTGTGAGTATAAGAGTCTCACCAAAAGCTGCTTCAGCAAGCTCGACGTATCGATTGTACCGCTTGCCTGGAACTGCTTCGTGAAGTTGTACCAAGATCCACAAGGTGTATAATTGCCAGAAGTAGGCTATGGTCAATGAAACGATCCCCCAACTCCTGCATACGTATACATGCATAACAATTTCAATCTTTTAACCAAATTCAACAAAAAAAAAAGGTACAATCAAATGAATTGATGTTATAAAAATAATGGTCAAGATCGGTTCAATAGGATTATATATTTATATACAACAATTATTATATGGTGATAGGTTCACTGGCGATCCTAACTCCCATTGTGAAACCAGTGGACAAACGAGAAGCACCACATGTCCAGACGTACATGGGATGTTTATCATGAACAAAATGTATCATATCATTCATCATAAATGGCAGAAAAAATCCATGTTCATTATTCATGACTAATAAGGACAATTGAGGGCGTGTGTCGTGCTTTTTTTTTTCTCTTGGTTCACAAGGAAAGTTGAATTTACAACTTAACTTACCTATGGCTTAATCAAATAAGAACTTAATATATTATAATAACAGTGAAAACCAATGAATTATGTATTATTTTATGTTAAAAGAATTCTACCAAATGTAAGCTTTAAAGCACTAGTGAGCATGTATTTGATTCACATATGATCCTTTCACAATGTAAAGGTTTTTTTTACGTGTTTGTGTTCAAAAAATACATGTACAAAGTTTTACATTATGAAACAAATGCATATGTAATAAATAAATTATAAAACATATATACAAATTAACATTTTAACATTTTAACATTTTAAGTTCGAATATTTAAAGTACAGGTTTTCAAATTTTCATCTGGTTAGACCATGAGTGCCGCTACCCAATTGCCTTCTTTACCGAATGTTACCTCAACATCACATCAACTTTTTTCTTTCCTTCCCAATTTACCCTAAAGTGGAGTATCGCTATCCTAATCTTTACCGATTTTTTACTTTTTTATTATTTTAATATATATATATATAGAGATAGAGAGAGAGAGAGAGAGAGAGAGAGAGAGAGAAGGAAGAGAGGGGAGGTCGGGAGGAAGCCACTCGGGTGTACACACCCGGAACCCACACCGCACGGATACCGTGAAGGGGACGTATCGATGTATACATCAAACCCGTCAAATCCAAAGGGTGGCATGAAGGAAGTTTGGATTCGGATGAACTTATAAAATCATATGTATGAATCATTATAAAAAGAGAAAACGTAATTAGAGATAAATGTTTACTTTTTCTTTTGGTCAAAACCATGATGTAATTCAACAAAGAAAAAGCAAATGATGGTTAAACAACACGGGATGTCTCCCGTTACGCATGGAAGAATAAAAAGTACGAAAGATAATTACTATATATTATTACTTAAATATAATATAAATATAATATTACACATAAAACAACAACTCCGTTAAAAGGAAAAAGGTGCATGTGTATAAGAAAACATTAAAAAAAATATAGTTTTCATGATTTGTACAGAATTTGTTCTATTTTAATAGGTTTGTATTCTTTTAAATAAAATAGTAGCAATAAAGTAAATACCAACATTCGATACATTAAATATCCGGAATGAATAATGTTAAATAAAATACAGAACGTTGTATTATTCATTCTGAATAAACCGAATGTTGTGTTATTCAGTTGAATAATACATTATTATTCAGAATGAATATGTCATGTGGTGCAATCTTAACGGTCGTTGGGTTTGTAATCATATTTGGGTTTCCATTTTTAAACTTTTTTTGGAAAGGTGTCCGGGCCAAAGCCCGACTAATCCCCGGCTATTTTGAGGGCTAACCATGGCTCCAATTAAATGTCCCAAGATATGTACACGGAAAAAGCTCAAACTCGGTTAGAACGCTATGAACCCCCGACCGATAACCAATACACCCACAAACATTGTTGACCATTTAAACTTTTGACACTTCTCTATGTATATAAATCATACTGATATATTTTACATCTTTATAATAACTTAAAGATTATATTATTATATTTTTAAAACCAAACAACCTATACCATATTATATAATGCATTTAAGATTTTGTTTTCAGAAAACTCTTATTTTTCAACCATACAAGATACACAAACCATAGAATTTATTTAGTTAGTATTTATACGTAGATTAGTTATTAATATGTATATAATTAGTTTATAAGGTAGCTTATTGAAATGCAATTTAAAGTAGTATTTTTGGAGCTTTTTAAAGCTTTTTTCCAATTATTCCTTATTAATAGTAACTATTTATATCTCAAGATACCCTTTTTGTTCATTTTACATACCAATAAACTAAATTTTACCAAACGTAGTTTGTTCATTATCTAGCTTATCAGCTACTAGCTATAGTTTCTCAATCAACAGCTACCTTATCAGTTACCAACTAGCTTATCAGCTAGTTTGCCGAACACAACCTAAATAAATATATAATATCTTTAAAATATAAATTATCTTCAATAGAACTAACCAATAACCAGTCCACTGTGTCACCATTCCAAAAACACAGAAAACAAAACAATGCAATAGAAATATACAATCGAGGGAGACCAGCAATAAAGAAGCATTAATTATGATTCAGTGTTCAAGTTCATGGTGAATTTCATAATGAAATGTGCATAATTAATTCAGAATTAAATTATCTAACATGCATATTAGTGGTGTATTAATTAAATACGTTATCCATGTAATTGAAATTGAATGTATTATAACTAAACATAAATAAGTTTTAATAAAGAATATTATAACTTTGGTATTTTTGTCATTTGTAAAAAGAAAAAGTCAAAAAAACAACAATATTCCAATTGAAATGGTTAAGTCCCTAACAATTTTTTGAACAAAAAAAACATAAATTTGTCATTTTGAATGATTAAGTCACTAAACTATTTTTTGATGAAAAAACCATAAACTTTTTCATTTGAATGATTAAGCCAAGCATTTTTTCCAAAAAAATCATTGATTTTTAAAATTGCTACTTATATTTGTTTAACAAACTAACATAGTTATATTTTAACTTAAAACTTCATAGTCGTTACATTAATTTTTTTATTTTTATTAAATGGGTACGTACAATTTTGAAGTTATGGTTTTATTTATCAAAAAGAAATTGTTTGAGACTAATTAATCAAACGAAAAGTTTAATGTTTTTCTTCTAAAAGAATAGTTAGTGACTTAATCAATTCAAAATAGAATTAAAATGCTTTTTTGTTCAAAAAAATGTTTAAGGACTTACCAGTCAAAATGTAATAGTTTGTGGGTTTTCTGGAATTATCCTTTGTAATAAAAATGAGTTATACAACAATACATAAAGATCAACTTAAAATCTTAGAATACAAACTCTAAATTTTAAAAATGAAGAAAAATAAAGATTTTAAACAACTAATAATAAATTCTCAAACTATCTCTAAAATAAAAAAGTAAATCAAATCTCAAAAAAATCACTTGGTTTTAACATATTTTCACTTTAAGTTACATACTGTTATATTTTAAAAAAATTAACATTCATAAAATTATTCTCTTTAATCAGGACGATTGTAGTGATTCTTATGGTGGCATGTACCACTGTATTATATCTCTCGCAAAGGGTAAATTTTTTTAGTTTCGGGTGAACGTGCAATCGTATTGTCTTGGAGGGTGCCACCGTATCGTTCGAAACTTCTAAGATGTGCGCCTAAAAACCAAAATGATCCTTTCAAAATCAACTAAAAAATCTAAAAGTACTATCGGAATTAATCAACCAAAAACTCAAAAACCCTTTCAAAATTAACCAAAAACAAAAAATCCTCCTGAAATCAAACAAAAACCCAAAAAAATTCTCGATTCAACAAAAATAAAATAAAAAAATCCATCGAAATAAAAAAGAACTTAAAAGATCTCTAAATTCCAACCAAAAAATCAGAAAAAAAAATCTCTCGAGAGACCAATAAAAATTTTAATTATATAATATCACCGCTTGAAAAATGATTGGTTCCGTCTCTACTTCTAATAGTCAATTTAAAACGATTTCATTGGTTAAAATAGTTTCTCTTTTATGAGTAATTATTTTTGTGGATGTCTCCAAATTTCTCCATTTTAGATAAGGTTTTAGCTAGTTATTACAGGAGAAAGAAAAAAAAACTTGAAATATCTATCTAGAAGAAGCTGTTATAAATGCGCTAAGGACTATTATTCATATTTAAATTCACAATAAAAATTCGAAAAAATCTATATAAACATTCAAATATGAATCAATGTTATATATTACTCACGTAACATTTTTTTTTTCTTATTTAACTATATTTAGTTGTTTTTGCCTTTCAAAGAATAATTATATTTAGTTTTATTATTAAATATTTCTACTATTATCCAATTATAACCGAAAAAAAAAACATATAGTATATAGAATAGTTAAAGCTTTACCATCCGAGAAACGAAAAAGCAACCGGCAAAACCAGCGCCTGAAATCCAACTCCGGCATTAAGGTTATGAAACGCGGCGTAATGCGCATTGCCGTTACGCGACTCGGTTATCGGAAGCCACGCATCTTGCGGGTTGAGCTTCGTGAGGTGGCCGACCTCCTCAGATACCCTTTCATGTTCACCAGCACCTTCTTCATCGGGGTCCCGATCGGGCTCAGGAACCTCGGTGATATGAACGACGTCGGGGTCCACGCGGTCGACGACTTCCCCCGCCTTCTTTCGAATGCGGCCTCGGCGACCGGTGACCCGACGGCGTCAGGATCTCTGGCGTCGAGTCGCGCGGCGTCGCCGGAATGGAGATCAGCTCCGTTTCGGGTCTTCTTCCATGAGAAATGGAGAGATTGTTGATTAATTGGGAGGAGTAGAGTGAAGTGAAACTAGTGAAGTGAGATGTTAAATATAAATATAAGGGGTCTATGACTATGGGATTCATTATTTAAATAGGTGTTTGGGATTGTTTTATTTTTATTTTATTAAAGTGTTTATTGATTTATGGTTGTAGGAAAAGATATCGTTTCGTACATATTTATAAGCTAGATTTTTGAAAAGCTATTTTTACTGGCATTTTGATGACTTATGGGAACTACTATTATGTTATTCCGAATATACCCTTGCTAGTTTTTACGCTACAATTTTTAAATGTCTTTTATTTTGTCATTTTTACACTCATAAGCTACCTTATCAGCTAGTTTTGCCAAACACAACTTATTTATCAGCTAATTATCAATATCAAGCTAACTTATCAGCTAGTTGTCAAACACTGGCGAAGATTTTAAAAAAGTGCTAAGGATTAACTTTTTAGTGTAAAAGCCAATAAGCCAATAAATTGTTTTTTAAAAGTGTTTAGCTTAATTAGCTTATTAGCTTTTGAGAAATTTTTGTGTCATTTGTTAACAAAAAACACTTTTGCTAATCAAAAAGTCACTCATCCTGACTTTTTAAAACATGCATTTGTATGCTCTCCAAAAAGCATTTTCAAAGTGATTTTCAGTATCCAAACACTAAGGACGTTTGGTAGGGATTATTGAAATCATAAATGTGAATGATAATAAAAACTGTGTTTGGTTTGATATTATATAATGAAATCATCATGTAGATCCATAATTTCATTCTGACCAAATTGGTGAGATTGAAAATTTTATTTTCTACTTTGTTCATTTTCCATGCATTGTTGCATCTCTTGATGTTAACTGAAATATCTTGTGTATTTTTAAGTTAGAGAAACATATTCTTTCTATGAAAACATTTCATTCATTATGTTAGGTTAACCAAACAGCATCAATACAATGCTCATTTTCATTCTCTAGATTCTATTTTATTCCTTGAATGAACCAACGCGGCACACCCTTAAAAGTTAAACATTTTAACTTATTAAAAACTTCTATTGTTGGTTGATACCCTTATAAATTTTATCCAAACACCTAAAATTGCTTATTGTTAGTTGAAACCGTAAACAACGAGTTTAATAATCAACTGTCATATTAATTAATAAATAAAGAAATAAAGAAAAGGGAGGCATAAAGAATGTTTTAGGGTGGGAAATTGGTGTGAGAGTTTGGGAAGAGAAGATCGTGGCCGTTGAAAGTGGGTGCATTTAGCGACGGATCTCGATGATGATGATGATGAAGATAATAAGTGTGTGTCGGGAAAAGCTAAAAATGGGAGCGCTAAATATGTCAAACGGTGAGATGGACCCTCAAGCGTGTACGCCAATTAGGACTATTTTAATTTCTAATAATCATGATATCTCATTTGTGTTTATTCTTTGGTCTACATTTTCTCTTGCTTTAATATTCATCTGTTTCCACTTGTGTTATCCATTGCTTAATTAATTAAGCCTATTGTGGATGAATAGATGGAAGAACAATATGAATAGCTTTATGAGTGCATTGAATGTTGGAGACATTGTGTTAATTAAGAGGGGTTGGGGGTTACTTGACTTTTAAGGAATGTTAAAGCATTTACTCCGGTTCGAATAATAATCGTGGTAAGATAACATTCTTGAGGGTCAGTGAATGGTATCCCTAACTATTCAGGTTCGAACCCCTGTGATGGGCATGTGGTGATATACCAAATCATGGATCTAATACGTAGTGGTATCCTTAATTGGACGGTAACGGGGATTAGTCGGGTGCTTTTGGATCCCGGATACCCCAGGAACAGTGTGTGTGTCTGTTTGCTTGCTTTCCGTTAACAATTGTGATATCTGATTTTTCTTCGACGATATTAACTTAATCAAAATAAATAGAGTTTCTTTTTCGATATTATCCAGCTAAGTGTGAAAAAAAAAAGAGTTTCTGTTTTATCCTTCGGTGTAAATTTTCTCTTAGTTTGACATCCATTTGTTTCAATTTTTTATTACGTAGGCATGTTCCATGAATAGATGGTATACCGATATGAACTGTTTTGTAGTGCATTGAATGTTGAAGACATTGTGTTGTGGGGGGGAACCTAGTAAACGATTATCAAGTTAACTTATTTCTTTTACTTAAAATTTTTAGAATCTACAGAACAATACGTTTCTCCAAATATCACAATAAACTTATGTATTTTGATTACTTTAGGCAAATTAGAGCTAACTTAAGGTCTTTTTATTTTTTTACTAATTTTTTTTTTTAGTCATATATGATTTTGACTATTCTCTAGGCACATTTTGTGTGGAATATAATATTTATTTCTTCTTACACTTTCTATTTAGAAAAAAAAAACATAATTTATGTAATGGCAATGGATTGAAGTTGGATCACAAAAGGATAGAATAAATATAATTTGTTCAATTAAAATTTAATTACAATCCACTTCCAAATATAGAAAGCCAAACATGTAATATAAAGGGAGTTGAATTGGAATTGTCTTCTATTTTCATATCAAATAATGCATCGATTTATTAGATTCCATTATATTCAAGTTGAATTGAATTGGAATTGTGTTGCATTTTCATATCCAATAATGCATTGATTTATTAGATTTCATTATATTTAAGTTTCTTTCATATAAATTCATTTCACGATATTATTACTACCTTAAAAAAATTCTCGATAACAAATGTCACCAAAGTGTAGGATATTAAGAATTATCCGGTTAAAATAAAGAAAAAAACTCGAAGAGATTGTCACACGTTGATGGAGAAACTAAAAGATGGAGGAATTTCATGCCTATAATTAGGGTTGAATACTTTGGTTCTAAAGCATCATATAAAATATCCTTTATGTATTTTATTCTCCTTTTGTTATCTTGTTTTATAGGCCGGGATAACAATCACTTGTCTCAAACTTTCACGTTTTATTCCAGTCTATCATTAATCACCTGAATACACAAAATCAGTGGAAAAATATAAATATGAATTAAATATATCTAAAGTAAATAAAAATATGACGTGTCTTAATTTTATTGGTGGGACATTTGATTTTAGAACAAATAATTTTTATTGGTTTTATAGTGTAAGAATGTTTGTGTGAAATCTTTGAGTGTATAGTTGTAATTTGGGGAGGTTTGAGAGATATAATTGTCTGATTGTTGCAATATTTACATGGTGTTTTCTTTTTCTCTCTGGATGCTTAGATTTTTCTCTAGTTTTGCTTTAAACCAGAAATTTCAGTAACTCTCGACCACCTATTCCTAATTCTTGTTAACTAGGATTATGGACTAATATTAGATTAATTCATTAGGTTTCAGGAATAATCGAGCATAGAGAGAGAGAGAGAGTTCAAAGAAAGTTAAATTTTCGAATTTTGGAAGTTTGGTGCGAGAGTGCCATATATGACACAATTACTTGGCACTCTCGCCAAGAGGGGTGGACTTACCATACCACTTCAGTGATTGTGACAACGATTGTGACACTGTCACTTTTGTCGTGTCAATGTGTCATTATTGCACTAATGGAGAAGTCGGTGGTACATTGTGGGTGATAGTGCCAGCGATTGTGACGGTGGACACTATCGTGGTCACTACGGTAGGATCGAAGAAACGAGAGGGTTAAAATTCTTTCTTTTCAACCTTAACTTGTTTATTTCTCATCTACTTCTTCACTTTCTTCATCAAGAATCTCATTAATTTCGAAACTTAGAGCATTTAAGGCTCTATTTGGTGGATTCCAAGGCTATACTCCATCTATGCAAAGATTTTCAACTAGGACTTGAAAAATCAAGTGTTCTTCATCTTTCCTAATGGTTTCTTAGTTTTAGGGTTTTATGACTTTATCCAAAACAAGCATTGTGATTTCATCTTACACTATCAAAAAGCTATATACATGTTAAAATGATGCATTTTACTTTCTTTACATGAATTTTTCAAATACTAGTTGTTTGAATGATTTTGACTAATTATGTCAAAGTTGAGATTTTTATGGATTTCTCACATTTTGATAGATTTGAATAAAGTTTGTAAATGGTTTAAAATGTTGGAAAAAAGAATATTACTATAGTTTGATGAAATTTGAGGGTTATTCTTAAGATTGCGCAATATTGGATTTGGATGGAAATCAAAGAGATTTATTCTATGAGCAGTGATTGTGATTTATTAATATTGTGGATGTTAACGTATGTTGCATTTAGTAAGAACGAATTTTTGTATGACTAGAATGTAATGGATCCATAAACATTGAGATGGTCGTGAGGGAATCTGATTTCCCGTATTGTAGCAAGAAATAGGTATGGGCTCATGTGGGTTAATAGTTGTGGACTGGTGGTTTGGGCAACAACCAAAAGGACCATTAATTGTAATTTCTTGCGAACGAGTAAAATGTAGGGTCGTTGGGATATTTATGCCCCAACCACACGAACTCCAACGAAGCATTAGATGAACAATGATCCATAAGTGATTGCCGAAAAGACTAGGTCTACTAAAGGCACCCAAACAACGGGGCGCTTAACATGTACACATGGCTTATTTTTGTGTTCTGTCATAGGCATGGTAAATTGGGTCTCCCCCATCATAATAAGATGTAATTGTTGGATGCTCTCATTTGATAAACTAGAAATTGTGCTTAGTTAAAGGTTCAACGAGTTTATGTTATCTGGATTTATAAAGTGTATTTATCTACATATAGAATGTTTATTCTCATTAGGCGTTAGCCTAAATTTTTTTTCTTCTTAAAATAGCATGTATATTAGGTTCTCTTAGCAACGGGGAGGCTAAGTCGTGAGGGTAGAGCCAATTGTCGGCAAGGGAAACTTTTGGAAGCTTGTATATTTTAGAGATAGCATACGAAGGAATTCAAGGATAACTTTTTTTGTTGAATTTAGCAACACCCGTCTATAATCTAGACTTAGTTATGTTATGGTTTATATTAGTAAGTTTCTTGTCTATTGATTCATTATGTTTGTAAACTCTATTACTATTTCCCCACGTTTTGGTGACTTATTCTTATGTTAGGTTCGGTTATTGAGTATTTTTTTAGGTTTTTAAGTTACCTTTATTTTAAGGGTGTTACATTGTTGAAAATGTTGTGCCCATTTTTTTCTCTCTAGAGCTCTAGTTTGGAGCAACTCTCACTTAAATAGTTCTTTATTTTCCTCGTGGTTCCAATTGTGTCTCACCTTCATCAGAAAACAATTATCTCTTACCAAAGGAGTGTTAGCCTAGTGGTAAGGCTTGGGCACTGCATAGTGGTGAACCCGAGTTCAAGCCCTGGGGGACGCACTCTGGAGGTACGGGGGCTTCGACCCCGGGCAGCATGCTTTAGCAGTCGGGCTTCGGCCCAAAAATTGCCGAGGATTAGTCTGGGCCCAATGTGGTCTGGGATACCTCTTCCAAAAAAAAAAAACAATTATCTCTTCTTATTTGAGATTGTCTTATGTCAAAGGTTATTAGTATGTTATGTGCTTATAGCTTTATCATATCTTCCTTACCATAAAAGAATTTATCCTAGTTGGTAAGTGTATATGATAGAATTAGCATATCTAGGAACCTTTCTAGTACAACTCAAAGGCTACAAATAGCTTTTAATACAATACTATTTTTTAGATATAGATATGGTGTTAGAGCATCCACAATGCTTAAGTTTTTCAATTACTTTTTAGACTTACCATCTCATATTTCTTTTTTTATTAACAAAAATCTACCCCTTTAAAACTCATCGAATGCAAAAAAGTTTTTTCTTCAGTTATAAAAAATGAATACAAAAAGTGTAAGGGTGAGAGAAGCATTAAAATAATACTCTAATGTAAAAAGTCTTTTTTAATAACCACTTATCATACTCCAACATTTTGCAAAAAAAGCTTTTGATCTCCAATGCTAAAAAGTCTTTTATAAAGCCTTTTCAAATAGTAAAAAGCTATAAAAGCCTTTAACATTGGAGATGCTCTTAGGCCATCCGCTATGGGACCGACACGGGACCAGTACCGCTACCGGTACAGGCGGCAACACCGCCGCGGGTGACCGGTAGGCGGCCGATACCCGTTGCCAATGGTATGCCCACACCGGTTACCAACAGCCCCTTGTTCTTTGATGAATTGGCACAAACACCCCCCCCCCCCAACGGTCATATAGCCGTTGGGGGTAAAAATCCCTATTTTTTTATTTTTATTTTCTTTTTTCACTTTTAACCACCCTATATATATTTTACATATTTTTACTCCAAATACACCTTTATCTCTACTCTCATCTCTATCTCTTTTTACTCTCAATACACCTTCATCTTAATCTCTTCTCATCTTAATCTCTATCTCATCTTAATCTCTATCTCTTTTTATTCTCAAACATGGATCAATACGGTAACAATTCCGGCTCGAGGCGTACTAACCCGAGAATTCCGAATGTATCGGTTCCGCCATCCACAACGTCCACAACGCCTCACCGCCCTGGTGTATACTTCCCTCAAATGCCGAACCAACCGAACGTTCCGTATCACCCACCGAACGTAGCCGCCGATTATTGGATGTATGCGCACTTGCTTGCGCAACATGAACATCCACCACCACCACAACCTTCCAGTTCGTACCAACCTACCGGTTCGCACCAACCTACAGTTCGCGCGAACTGACCGGTTCGTACCAAAACCTGCCGACGGGAAGGTGGGCACTACGAGATGAGGAAGACGACGACGATGACGACGAACTTGTACCCGAAACCCAACCTTTGTCGTCGCCGTCACCACCACCACCACCACCACCACAAAAAAAACAAACGTGGACGTAACGGTAAGAGTGTGGCCACGGACGCGGACACGAGTGGGACGCCTTTGGGTAAAGCCAAATGTAAAACGTGGACGTTAAATGAGGAGGTTGAATTAGCAAAATCGTGGGTCGAAGTCACGGAGGATCCGGCCATAGGTAACTATAAAAAAAAGGTATATAAAAAACTGTTTTCATTTATATAGTTTTCCACTAACATTGTTTAACTTTTTATTTTTTGTAGTAGATAACTATTGGAAGTCGATCAAGGCTTCTTTCGACATACGCATGAACTACGACCCAAAAGTCCGGTCCGACGACGCCATTCCGACGAAGGTTAGAGGGCTCATAGCTAGCGTCTCGAAGTTTGCATGCGTTTACAATAATGTGTCGAACTCGCGACGTAGCGGGGAAGATGACGTTATGGTGCTTAACCGAGCCAAAGACCGATACCATCGCAAGAACGGCAAAAGCTTTCCACACGAACATGCTTGGAGAGTTGTCAAAGACTCTCCTAAGTTCGACCCGGTCTTAATGATGGACCCACGGAACATAGGCGCGCCGAAAAATAAACGGTCGAAAACGTCCGAAACCCCAACCGATTCTCCCAACGAATCCGATGCTCGCACTCATTTCGTGAACCTCGATACCGACTCCCCCTCACAAACGGAGCGCACACGACCGATGGGTCGAAATGCCGCAAGACGTGCGGCGTCTTCCTCTATGGCACCCGCGTCATCCGATGGCGTGTCAATGGTTGCGAACTCAATAGGTTCCCTCGTAACCACGAATAGTAGGCTAATCGATTCGCTTTCCGCACGACAACGAAGTATCGACTTCAAGACCTACATGACACCGCATAGGGGGCTCGAGGGTTTAGAGTTGGAGGCCGTTTTGGAGGAGAAAGATCGGTTACGCGAACAATGGGGGTTTAAAAAATATTATTAATTTTTATTTTAATGTACTTTTAATTATGAAAATTATTTTTAGTTTAATGTTAATGTAACTTTTAGTTATTTTAATTCTAATGTAATTTTAATTTTAATTTTAAATTTTATTGTTTAGTTAATTTAATTCTAATGTTTATTTAAAAAAATAAATTTTAGTGGATGAATTAAAAAAACTTAAAATGAGGGGTATGAAATGAAAATTAAAAAAATAAAATGAAGGGTATGAGGGGTATGATAATGGATGAAAGATATGGGGTTGGTAGGTAATGGTAAATATAGTGGAAAACTGATGTGGCAGCTGATGTGGCAACAGGTACCACAAGTACCACAGGTACCATAAAGGATGACCTTAGTATAATGGAATTATCCAGTTCAGCTTGTGACATGTCAAGTCATTGATGAGTTGAAGAGTTATAAAAGGCATTAAGGGCCTCATCATGTCAATGATGACTTCTTAAACGCTAAGATGTTACAAACACCCTTTTGCGGACTCGGCTCAATGGTATAAGAGTCAACTCTAATACAGATTACAACCCACCATAACGTGAAATAACAAACTCTTCCAATAATATCTAAATCAAATTACAACTACAGTAAAAAAAATCTTTGATACCCAATACTCCAAACTTTCAAAGAACTCATAGTTTTTACTTCTACATTAATATGAGACATATTATTATAACTTGACACAACTAAAAAATGCTTTAAATCCACAATATAACAAAAAGATATTGTGACATCACTTAATTATAATATACATTGAAAGTTAATATTCAAGGAGTCAAGGGGCAAATATCAACACCATTTTCAGCCTCCGCGTCTTAAAAACATAATTTAGTTATATATAATAATATAAAACATAGTTGGAAAATATTATTCTTTATTAAACTGTATTAACATTTGACTAAATACCAATAAGTGGTCTTATTCCATTAAGTTGGTACATGCAATATTTTTCCAATTTTATGTCTTCTTAAGTAAGTAACTTCCGGTCGCAAACTTAATTTTGAGCACTTGAATTGTTTAATTTAGATTTATAGTGTGTCTTTTAATGTCTTTACAATATGGAGTATAATTAAAAAAAAATATGAAAGATACCCGTAAATGCACAAGTAAGGCCATCCTTTATGGTACATGTGGTACCTGTCATACCTGTTGCCACATCAGCTGCCACATTAGCTTTACCACTACCCTACCAACTTCATACATTTCATTCACTATCGTACCCCCCATACCCCTCATTAATTAATTGAATAAAAAATAAATAAAAAAAGAAGAGAGAGAGAAAGAAGAGTGAGATAAGAGAGAGGGGGGATAGAGAGAGAGAAAGAAATCGGTATGGTGGCACTGATGCCCCTACCTGCCGGTTCCATACCCATCATCCAAGATGGTGTTACCGACCGGTATGAGGGGTACCGGCCCTCTCTACCGGTCCATAAAGGATGGCCTAAGAGTAATACATCGTGGGATGCATATATAAAATATGAATATTTGTGTAGAGAAAGGTTCATGCGAGAAACATAACTTTTTAAGAAAACGTGAGAACGAATCTCAACCATTCATCCGGTCAATAAAGGCGGTTTTGACCGGGTCCCCTCCTTTAATAATCTCCACCCTCCCATAAATTGTCTCAATCCTCCATAATTGCGTCCACTATAACCGAAGATGTGTGGCTGAGATTCAACCTCACGTTTTGTTAAATTGACATGGTTTCTTATGAACCCACCTCTATTTGTCAACCCTTTTTGGTAGTCGTAATACGTATTACGTCATTTATGTAGGTTTTATCAATTTAGTGATCATTAAGATTTGTGAATCTAGTCTTGTTATCGATCATCTATTTGCACATGACAAAAAGCAAATCAGACAAAACTGATATGATGTATTTCATACAAAAGTATGATCTGGCAATAAGAAGAAGGGAGTTCAAATGAGAAGATGATCAATTTACTAAAAGTGCACGAGAATGACCTAATCTTGTGAACTTGTAATAAAGCACGTTTGCTCTTCATTGTGCGTAAAAAGGTCGACTGACCAGCCATTGCATTGCACGAGTTTCAACTTTTGGTTCAGGTGACCTATGAGACGCTAAGCCCCTCACTCTTTTGAATATATTTTGAATCACAGCTCCTAAAACAATAATCCAACTAGCATTTTAACAGCTTCTCCAAAAATGGAGAAAATGAGGATTCTTAGCATTTTTTGTACTCCAACAGCTTCCCCGAAACTTTCTCCAAAATGGAGAAAATAGGAGAGAGAATAAACTTTTCTCCAAATATGGAGATAACTCTAAAAATCATTACCATTTGAAATAACCAATAGGAAACCTTGAAAACAATAATTTGAAGAGAGAAATATTTTTTTAATAAACGAGTAGAATATTTCAATATTATAATTGATGTAGTCATGTAGATATCTCCAAAATGGGAAAGCTGTTGGAGATGAGAGCAATATTTTTTGAAGATTTTGACTTTTAATTTTCTATTTTGAAGAAAATTTTGAAAAAGCTGATGGAGATGCTCTTATAAGCTAACTTATGGTCTATCCGCACATGTAATAGTTTATAAGCTAACTTGTAAGTTTACTAGACAGCTAGCTTATTTTTATCAAACACGACGCAAAAGATTTCATATGATCTCACCATTATTACTATTATTATTCTTTTATAAATTGACCATCTTTTTTTATATAAAACATATTGTACATACATATGCATGCATGTGTTGGAAAAAGAAGTGGTCAAAAGAGTAGAGGAAGAGGAAGGTAGAGGTTAAGTTATTGTTGTTGTGAGAGAAGGGAGCATCCTACGAGATCCAGTCAATAAAGCCCTTATACCGTATGCGCTTACGTCATCCTTTTGAACGTGATCCAATCCCCCCCAATGCTTTCATTTTCAACCCTTCTATATTTTGTTATTTTTAGAGTAAACTACAATTTTGGTCCTTTTGGTTTATACAAGTCTCTAAAAATGGTCCTTAGACTTTCAATGATTATAATTTGAAAATGATCTCTAATGACTGACTTTGTTCGGTATGAGATATGAGAAATTATATTCCTTCATACCTTTTTAACCTACTCATCTTTCTACTCACTTCATCATTTGACATGTGTAATGCATTCATTCTCTTTCTTCATATCATTCCTAAATTTTAACACTTGTCAAATGATAAAATGAGTAGAAGGATGGATAGGTTAAAAAGGTAGAAAGAAATATAATTTCTCATGAGATTTTATGTCTTTTCGTCATCTTTTATGTTAATTGCTATGTCTAATACTTAGGGATGACAACAGGGTAGGTTCAGGGCAAGGACTGGTCCCCATCTCCGCTTAAAAAACTGCAGGGATTTAATGGGGATTTCCATCGGGTAATCGAAAAAGATAAAATGAACCAAAATAATTACTTAAAGAACGAAAATTATAGTTTAGTTTTCAAAATAGAAGTAGGTAAGAAAAAAAAGATAAAAAGACATTATTGCTTTTTACTTAACACAATTAGCGATTAAATACCATTTTAAAAGCAAAATGCAAACACTAGGAATGATAATTATAGTTATTGAAGTCTAAGAACTACTTTTAAAGATTAGTATAAACCACATGCACCAAAATAATAATTTACTTGTAATCTTACCAATCTTTAAATGTTTACGATACGTAACTATTTAAATTAATTAAATATTTTAACGGATAAAGTAATTATTTAAATTAATTAAATTTTTGTGCAGGTTTATGAAAAAAAATATCATTTGTTTTAATAATATTTTAACCATATCAATTATGTTTAGAATTAGAAATATATCTATGTACTTAAAAGGTGTGGAAAAGTCAACCTAATACAATCTGGCTTATTTTATTTTGATTTAAAAGTATCAGTTGGTTAGATAATACGTTTGACTTTTCTCTTCTACAACCAATAAGATTATATTTTGTTTAACATTAAATACAATTCCTTATGTATTACCTTATATTGTTCTAAACAATACAAACTTTTCATTTTAATGATTTTTTAGCATAAATTAATCTAATTCGTGTTGGAATGTTGTTACAAAAAGTTTATTATGGTTAGATAACACTTTTTTGTTTGTTCTTTTTAATTGGTCAAATCCATTAATATTTTAAGATAATGAAAATACAAACTAATCTCAATAATCAAAGTATCAAAAATGCATAATGAAATTAATATTTTTATATGAATTATTGAACCATACGCCCAATTGGTTTTCTTTCAACCGAACCTACATATATAGGTTGTATGATCTCTTCATATCAATTTGAGTAATTATCTTTTAAATAACTTTTTATTATTTAAGAAAAAAGTTTTTGTGTAGATTTACAACATATTTTAAAAAACATATGCTCTATAATTCTATAACACTGATCCAAATTCTATAATTCTCATTTCTCATTTACATATTTACTCACTATACATTTTATCAGATACTCCTAGTTATTCATCATTTTAGCAATTTGGTGCTATTGTAAGATAACTTATATAAACATGAAACATCATCTACTCAATTTATATCATGGAATACATAAATTAAAAAAATATATAATTACCTACAATATAAAAACATCTACTTAAAATTAAATGTGTAAGAGATACGAGGAATTAACTTCAAACCATATGTAGGTATAATATATGTGAAAGATATTAAAATAATATCCCTCTCTTCATATTTAAAGATTTTAGAGTATTCTTTATTTTACAGATTTTCTTTTTAAATTTTCTATTTTAAAGAACGAGATAGCAAACCTTTGGAGCAGCAAAACAAAACCCACTTTTTTAGCAAAACTGTTGGAGCAGCAAACGAAAACTCATTGTTTTTAGCAAAGTTGTTGGATATGCTCTAAGGTACCGTTTATCAAATACTTACTCAGTAAGTGCTTACCAGATGACACTTATGTTATTGAGAGTGCATGACAAGTATCGAGAATCTCACCCGACAAGAGCATAGCAATAACTGAAGACCTTACTTAGTAACTGTAGGTAAAAGACTCTTCCCAAAGTTGATCTAAGCTCCTTGCAAGCCTTAGTCGCAGAATAAGCCAAAAATTAACCTCTAAAGGTTCTAACATTGATACCCTTTAAATAAACGACTTCTATGTATAGCCTAATAAGATTGTCATCAATCAAACCTTTTATCCGAAACATCAAACACCACTTCGGTTTTTCAATTATCAGTTAACTTATCAGCTAATTTTATCGTAACTGCTCCATTAATATAAACTTATTAAAAAAGAGACGCGGTTAGGTTGGAGAAAGTGAGCCGCCACCTCTTAAACAAAAAGCGATTATTTCCCCTTCATTTGTTTCACTCTTTCCAACTCTCTTGTTCCTCTTCTCCTTCGCCACCGCTTCCCTGAGTTTATCTCCGTCGTTCGCCGGAGGAAAAAACTCAGGCCGCTTCCATCTCCACTTCTCCTAAATCTCATCTCCAATTCTTCAATTTCATCATCAAGCCTCCTAATTTCAGCCTTCAATTCTTCAATTTTGCCCTAATTTAGTAGATCCCCCATTCAAACCCTAACCCCCAATTTCACTGATTTCTTCAATTCCAATGGGATCTCTAGCTTTGTAGGCTTTTTTCTCATACCACAGTTAACCGGCCAAGTAGAAATTCTCCACATCTTCATCTTCTTAATCAAATTAGCAGTTATGGCGATCAGATTCACCGTTTCGTACTCCGGCTATGTGGCCCAAAACCTAGCCTCCTCCGCCGCCGGAAAGACGACATCATGCCGTGCTTTGCACGAGGTTTTTTCCCGCCCTCGGGTGTTCCAGAAGCCCGATCGGGATGCACCGGCGACGGCACCGGCACCGGCGAGGAGAGGAGGTTCGGTTTCGGCGGCTTACGCGACGCTCGCGAGTGAGTTTTTAGGCGTCGAGTGTTCGGCGAAACCGTCGCCGCTTGTCGTTGGATTGATCTCGCTGCTGAGGTCAACCGCCACCAGTAATTCGGTTTCGGGAGTGTTTGGGATATCACCGTTGAAGGCGTCTTCGATAATTCCGTTTCTACAAGGATCGAAGTGGCTTCCTTGTAACGAGATCAACAGCTCGGAGGTGGATAAAGGCGGTACAGGTGGTACCGGTACCACGACGATGAAAAGTAACGATCGAGCTTCGAATGATTGCGTGAAAACGTGTGAGGTTGTTGGCGGGAAGGCAGTGATCGCCGAGAGGAACAATTGGCTTTCGAAATTGCTGAATGTTTGTTCGGATGATGCTAAGGCTGCCTTCACTGCTTTGAGTGTGAGTATCTTGTTCAGATCGCAGTTGGCTGAACCGAGGTCGATTCCTTCGCAGTCCATGAGCCCTACTCTTGATGTTGGTGATCGAATTCTGGCTGAAAAGGTATAATCTTAATTGAATTCTATTGCAATAATGTTTTCAATTGTATGATATATTGATATTTCAGAGTGTTATAGTTTATTGCATACTAGATGATAGATGAAGAACACCCAATTTAGCTCTTGGAATATGAACTTCCATTTGTGATATAACTCTATTAACTATTAAGTCTTGATGTTGCCAATTTGGCTTTTATAGGTGTATGAATGTGTTTAGCTTTTGGTGGTTTACAAATAACTTTGAGCTGATATATGATTAGGTTAAGGCTGTGTTTGGCAAAAATAAGCTAGCTGATAAGCTAGCTTATAAGCTAGTACGTGTTTGGATGGACCATAAGCTAGTTTATCAGCTAGCTTATTGAAATGCTAGTTGGAGTAGTGTTTTCAGGAGCCTTTTGTAGCTTTTTCCATTTATACCCTTATTAATATTAATTATTATACCCCAAGATACCTTTTTGGTCATTCTACATACTCATAAGCTAGTTTTTGCCAAACATAATTTATTAATGTTCTAATTGACCTAGACAGGGTTGTAAGAGAGATTACTTGTTATGGAATATGCAATGCTACGTTTCTAACACCTTCAGGTAACCGGGCTTCTGGTTTCGTTTGAGGGATTTGGAGGTGTTATCAAGTAATTGTTTGGTAATTCTCACTGTTTTCAACTTTTCGTCACTTATTTGTATGTAATTAAGCTGTTTTTGTTAGCATTTCACTATCAATAAAGATACTTACGAACCATTGTAACATGTTTTGTACTCTGACATAGCTTGATAAAGTAGCAGATGAAATGTAAAAAAGATGTTTCATATGTTTTGTACACTGGACATTTTGGTACATAATCATTGAAGCAGATTTGCAGATATTTTTTGCAAGTTTTTTGAATTCTTACCTCTTCTTGATTCAGGTTTCATACATCTTTCGCAAGCCAGAAGTTTCAGATATTGTTATATTTAAGGCACCTCCCATTCTTCAGGTGTGATTTTAGTTCTTGATTATGCTTTTTTGATAGCAAAAGGTTTATGAAAGTCTTGTATTGGTTTTACTTTTACCTTTTGTTGTTGACTGATTGTTCTTGATGAATCATCCTGCAGAAAATTGGTTACAGTTCTTCGGATGTATTTATAAAAAGAATTGTAGCAAAGGCTGGAGATTGTGTTGAGGTACGAAACTTAGATATATTCTTCTTTTAAGAGATTTATTGAACCTTTCTTGATTCTTGCGATATTAACTTCCATTTCATTTGATAATTATTATAGGTACGTGGAGGTAAACTGTTGGTGAATGGTGTTGTCCAAGATGAGGAATTCATTTTAGAGCCGTTAGCTTATGAAATGGAACCTATGGTATCTTCTTTTGCTTCGACTCCATGAGGTCTCTTCATTATATCCTCTGATTAGTACCAAGACTCAAAATCTTGAATCGGTCAATGTTTTTGTTGTTACCAGCTTGTGCCAGATGGGTATGTGTTTGTGATGGGCGACAACCGTAACAACAGTTTTGACTCTCACAACTGGTAATTCTCGTGATTCTTAGGGCATGCACATAATAACACAACAGAAAACTTGTCATAATGGGTTTAGTGCGATATTTAGAAATGAAAATCGGGGAGATGGGACAAGATTGTTAAATTACCAAAATACCATGTCAAATTAAAAACCTTAGGTGGTGTCTGTTTACCTCTTAACAGTTCTCTTAAGAGGCAACCTCTGAATCGTTAAGAAGTGAATCCTGTTTGGCAAAAAAATGGACTGCCTCTTAATGGTTCCAAGACCCTCTGAATTTGGCAATTGCTGAATGGTTTGGTGCTGGATGATTAAGTGGTCAGAATGATTAAGAGGCTCTTATGATATGGTGCAAAATGAAATATGTTGGTTTGGTAATTGTTGAGTATGAAATCAAGACTTTGAATGGTTAAGAGACATCCTGGATACGGAATCATTCAGAGGGTTTTGGAATCATTAAGAGGCAGTTCATTTTTTGCCAAACATGATTCACCTCTTAATGATTCAGAGATTGCCTTTTAATGGAACTGTTAAGAGGTAAACAAACACCACCTGAGTATCCTGGATGTCTCTTAACCATTCAGAGTCTTGATTTCATACTCAACAATTACCAAACCAACGTATTTCATTTTGCAACATATCGTAAGAGCCTCTTAATCATTCCGACCACTTAATCCAGCACCAAACCATTCAGCAACTGCCAAACACACAATTCTTTCACCTGGGCTCTATCATTACAGTCTTGTCCTGTTTGCGTACCAAGTGCCACTTAATGATGTTTTTGTTACTCTTTATGTATGTATTCTTATTTTTGGATGGATTTTTTGTGATTATGCAGGGGTCCACTACCTGTAGAAAACATTGTGGGTCGGTCTGTGCTGCGATATTGGCCGCCGACCAAAATCTCGGACACAATATATGAAGCAAGAAGAGGAGTTGCAGCGCTTTCGTGACCCTCGGTTTAACCCTATCTGTGCAGAGGGTGAATCTTGAATGGCTCCTTTTTTTTGACAATTGGTTTTTGTCCCTCTCTTTGCTTTGGGTTCCCCCCCTTTTGGTTCATGTGAATTGTGAATACTTGTGTTTCTCTTTGAATGTGTGTGTGTATTTGGGATGGGGAAACCCTCCATGTTCATCAAGTGTGTTGTTTTAGGATTCTTTTTTTGAATTATGTTGAAAAGAATGTAACCTCATTCTTGTAGCTGGAATATTTATTTGGTCTAATAACATTGAAATTTCTTAGATGGTATTGAATTTTTGTATCCTTTCTCATTGAACAGCCTTACCATATGCAAGTTCTAAGGTTTCATTTCTTTAGTTGATTTGAGATTTAAGGGTCTTTGTGAATATTTTGTGATCATCAATGTTAGGGGTATATATTGATTGTATCTCTCTCTCTGTGAGGGTACATTGTCATTTTGATAGTGAAACCATGTTAAATCTTAGCGTCTTGATCTACATGTTTAATATTTGATCGTATATATATAATTACTACTGCTTTATATATTTATGGATTGTTATCATTCGTTTGAGTGCAATACACAATATTCGGATCCCATTTATCCACATTCGTTGTATTTATACTCAATTTGCATTGTGATTTCTTAACATTATTGGGGACCGACTACAAAGAGTTTGGGGTACTTTTGTTGAGAGATGAGAATCAGAACCTAGATCGAGAGACGAGAACAAGATGCACAATGGGTCTTGTCAACAATCGAGAGAGCTCCGTATTTGTATATCTTGAGAACCCAATGGGTCTCACTTTTCTTCAAGAGATAGGTCGGGAATTCACCCTCTATGTTATCTTTATCAAGGTTCTAAAAAACGCGCCTTGGCGTCGTCATGGCATGCCATGGCGTCGAGGCGTGGCCTTGCCGCCACGTTATTCCCCTTGGTGTCGAGGTAAGGCGTCGAGCTCGTTATGGCTCGCCATGGCGCGTTATGCCCCGCCTTGGCGCATTATGCCGGTACAATTTTTTTTTCTTCGAATTTTCTTTTTAATGTATTTCAAAATTTGATTAGCGTTTTTCATTAGTATCAATTAAAATTTTCCCACTAGTATTAATTAGAATTAAGAAATTCTTATGTTTATCATGTTATATGAATTTAAATTGTTATTGTTTCAGACACTGGCATAAATACACACATATATACATATATATTGTATATAGATTTGCCGCCTTATGCCACGCCTTGGAAAACGCCATGGCCTCGCCATAACTCGTAAGGCTTGAGGCTTGACCTCGCCGCCACGCCACGCCTCACGCCATTTAGAACCTTGATCTTTATACAGAGTTTGAGTTTCATAACATAAAGCGTAGAGCATCAATAGCACAAGGGAAGGCAAAATAATTATTATATCTCAATATATATTTTTTTGGTCATTTTACATACCCATAAGCTAGTTTTTACCAAACATAATCTCTTCATCAGCTAGTTTACCAAACATAGCCTTAATGATTTCAATGGGGTAAAAGCTTGGTTGTCCAAAATGATCGAGGCCGGTCCTCCTCCTGGAAATGCGATCTTCAATAACCGTATCAACGCCCTTTCTAAGAATGGAGACATTGCCGAAGCTATAAAGATAATGAGGATGATGGAAGGCAGGGGGACTGAAGCCCGACGTGTTTGCTTACAGTGTGATTATGGGTGGGCATGCAAAGGGCGGTGAAATGGATGAGGCTGCCAAAATGTTGTTGGAGGCCAAGAAGAAGCATTGGAACAGCAGTCCTGTGACTTACTATACGATGATTCGTGGGTATTGCAAACTTGAGCGATTCGGAAAGGCTGTGGAGTTGTTGGAAGAGATGGAAGGGTATGTGGTTCAGCCAAATAGTGATGAGTACACGATAAGTTGATTTCAGTTGCTTTGCTTTGCTTGCCTTTTCGAGCTGAAATCGTTGTTACGAAATCAATTCAGTCTCCATCCATGCAACTAACTCTACACGAGAATGAAAGATGTGCCCAACATCCCGTTGGCGTTAAGCTCATATAATGAGTCGAGAGTGTATATAACGACCGACCAATTCCACAACGTCCGATGATTCAGCAACAACTCCAAGATCTGAATCAACTCAAAATGGCCACAGATAACTTGCCTCAATTTGTCGTATTCAGAGATGCGGCTTGTTTGAGGAGTGGCTGATTGATGCATCCTATCATCTTTTTATAATCGTGCTCGCTAAGGGTGGGTGTGTTTGGTACGCACACTAACAAGACATGACAAGGTAGAACAAAACAAGACAAGACAGGAGAGTTGTTCAGCGTTTGGTAAGACATGTCAGGGCAGGACTAGACAGAACAATACTGATTAAATAAGGTTATAATTGGAAAAAACTACTCAAAGTAGCGTTTGAAAAAGCTAGCTTATAAGCTAACTTATGGTACATGTTTGGATGGACTAGCTTATAAGCTAGCTTATTTTTGCCAAACACAACCTTAGTATTAATATATAGTTTGAGGTTTGAGATTAGATACCAAGACAAAACGCAAAATACGTAAAAGACGTTTACAAGTCTTGAATTCTCATTTGCATATTCGTTATAATTTAGATAATTAGATTTACAAAATAAATGTACAACAAATGAAATAAATTGGCGAAAAATAGTCCAAGGGTCATACATGCTTTCAATCTCATACGTTATACTGGTTATATTACTCATATATGTTTTTAGATATTTTATCCGTAACGAACCCAAAAAACAATACTAAAAAACCAACATCGTTTGTATTATTTTTTATAGAGATGTTAGACTTTGGTTCTTCCTTTTAGAAAATTTATAAAAAAGATGCTCAAAGATGCGAAAATAAGGTTGAGGTAAAGCTTCTAGAAGCTTCTTGGGGCATGGGAACTCCGAAGGGGATCTTGCACTTCCATAATGCATATTGGCAAAACCGCAACTAGGTCGAGCCTTAACTGGGCCTAAACAGTAATGCTAGCAACCGGTTCCGGATCAGGTCGGGGCTTGAGGAAAATGGGCCTAACCGGTTTACCTTGCCAAACATAACCTTATTAGTCAACAACTAGTTTCTCAGCTACTAACTAGCTTATTAGTCAATAGTTAGCTTATCAGCTAGTTTGCCAAACGAATTTTTTTGGCTTCTTGTTTCGATTGCATGATACTTGCTGTTTTATTAAGTCTTTGTTAGTTATCTTCCACTTTTAGTTTGTTTGATTTTTTTGTCTATGATACAAACAGCGCACAATGACTTTAATTTTGTTTTAGTAATTTTCTTCTCTTAAAAAATGTTGATGGTTTCTACTTTCTAGAACTTATGTTTTCGTTGTGTTGCTAAGATTGTTTTATATATATTTTATAAAATTATTTAAAAATAAAGAAATATAGGATTAGGAATTTTTGAGACGTGCGACATTTGGAGACTTTAAAGGCCTTTGAATTCAATGAATGTGGTCAAAGCTTCTTATAATATTATATGAATGAAAACATGCTTCAATTCTCACCACAATAATGTTACATTTATAACAAAAAGGTTTTTTGTTTTATATGAATATAATTTTTAAACAAATATATGCTAATACATTACTAAACACTTAAAAATGGCGATGTTTCATCTTTAACTCAATACTAAAGTGTAAAAAAACATAGACACAACTAAAAGTAACTTTCTATATCTAAAGTTCAATAAAATACCTATCTAAAATAAAATAATATTAATAGTTTATTCAATTTTTTAATTGTATATATATATTTTTTGAACGGCAAGTTAATGCACACACGCTCCAGGGGTATCAAACATTCAATTGGGCATCCCACTAATCCATTGCGACCCGGCCCAACCCATGACTGAACCCGACCGGCAGGAAAGTGGATCCCGTAGACTGGATCCTCCCATACCGGCCCCGAACCTGGCCCAAAGAACCAGATCCAAAGTCTGGATATCTTAGAAATGTTATCCGTGGAATTCGAACCCTGGTGGTGTGGCTTTCACCCCACACCCCCAGGGATGTTACCTATCCAACTAAGTTAACACCCTTTGATATAATATTATATATTAAATAATATTTTCTATTAAGTTTACTATTATTATAATATTAAAAATGCTTAGTGTCTTTTTAATGTTGGATACTTGGATTAGAGTTGTTTTTTAACGTGACGGGTTCACAATTTTTAGTATTGTTAGTGTTTTATAAGTAATCAAATGTAGAGTTGTTTTTTAAAAGAGGCTAATGGCAATACATTGCTAAATGCATCCCTACAAAGTGATTTTTTTTCACACATCAATCAAAACTTGTTTTTTATATTCTTGATGTATAAATAATTAATTTTGAAATTAAGTCAATAGCATTGTCCAAAATTGTGTTATAAAATCTTGTGAAATAGCTTGTATAATTGCCATTTCTTTAAGGTGTTTGGTGTGAATGGTGATGGCATAATTGTGACTTTTTTGATAAAAATTGGCTTGTGTCATTTTCCCAAGAATTTAAAATTAGGATGTTTCACAATGGAAATCAATAAATTTATATAGATTTGTAAAATTAGGACGTTTGACAATGGAAATCAATAAATTTGTATAGATTCGATCTAATTGTATTTTATTCATTGATGTTATATTATAACAATATCAATTCAAAATAACATTGGAAAATCAATTCAATCCGATCGTAACTATTATCGGTTTCATTTGTTGATTATTTATTTGTTAGAATTATATATTTTTTAATATTTTAATCTAATTTTCAACCAATCAATCCATTATTTCAACAAAATGAATAAATTATTCACATATTTCTCTAAACATTTCAAAAGCATTACATGCAAATATCAACTAGAATATATGGTAAATATAATTAAGAGAAAATAATTTTTATAGCCATTTCAAAAAATCTCCTTAACCCCCTATTCATTCTCTCCCAAAAATTCACGTTATATCCACCGACCCGCTATCCGGCAGCCCCTATTAGCGGCTCCGACAAATTTTCCGGCCACCACACCTCAGCGACACATCTGATAGTTTTGTTGATCTTTGGCTATTTTATGGTAATTGGATTATTTTTTATTTAATTTTATTGGAATTCTAGCATCTAAGAAACCGTTGATTTGACTGGATACGATCATTGGATATGTAACCGTAACCGTAACCGTGATAGTTTATTTTAAATGGATTGGAAGAGTTTGTACATAATCCAATTTAAAATATATTATTTAATAAACATGCATTTTAAATGTAAAAATCATTTAAAGACGTATTTCAAACGATCATCGTTAGATATCAACACTGAATATCAATTCTTCAGTTGGACTTTTTAAAAAGATGTCAACTTCTAACATGAAATGATTACCGGTAAGAAATTTGATAGGAGGATAGGGAATGACAAAGTATACCTAACTTTCGATTTTCAAACAAATTAAAACAAATCATTCCCATACCATTTATCACTTTTTTAAATAGGAGTCTAAATCAACTTATGTGCATCTCGACTAGATTTATGAAGCCTTGAAAATAATAACGAAGAATAATCCCCGGTTATGGAAATTATTAAAAAGAAGAGCCCAAAGACATCAATTTATTTACAAGTATAACTGAGTGTTTCGAGACTTCTAATTATCGGTTCATTTATTTTTAACGAGTTCAACGACATATTTTCTAAATAATTATAAGTAACATTTGTTTCTAACTTGATATTTAGGCTTTGTTTGGCAAGCATAAGCTAGCTTATAAGCTAGCTGATAAGCTAGCTGATAAGCTAGCTGATAAGCTAGCTTATAAGCTAGCTTATAAGCTAGTCCATCCAAACATGTACCAGGAAGCTAGCTTATCAGCTAGCTTATAAGCTAGCTTTTTGAAACGCTACTTTGAGTAGCTTATGAGGAGCTTATTGTAGCTTTTTCCAATTATACCCTTATTAATATTAATTATTAAATTCAAATATACCCTTTTTGGTCATTTTACATACTCATAAGCTAGTTTTTGCCAAACATAATTTGTTCAACAGCTAGCTTATCAGCTACTAGCAAGCTTATCAATCAACAGCTAGCTTATCAGCTATCCGCTAGCTTATCAGCTACCAGCTAGCTTATAAGCTACGCTTGCCAAACATAGCCTTAATCCATACTTACACTAACCATATTATCCTACATCTAATATCCAAGTCAAATTGTCTTCTTCACATAATTTTTTTGAACGACAGATTACATACACACCCCATTAACCTACTCCTAAATTTACATCACTGTCCATAGCAAAACTCAAACCCACAACTACAAAGAAGAAAGACACCTTGTAAACACTCTGAATGCCGCTAAGCTACAAGCCCTTTAACATTTCAGATAAATCTTTGATAGTTTTTTAGAATGTTTATTAAGCAACATGACATGTTACTTTCATTGAGACCACAACTTAACGCGTTTTCTCCATCTGTGGGAATTCCATCACACCATGTCAAAGAGCATTAATTTAAAGACTTTGTCACCATCTTTATACAATTAATTTTTAATTTTCTTGCCGTACTTTAATTCTTTACATTTTAGTTTATTAGTTTTCTATGTCACTTTTTTTCCGATCCTAACTAAAAAAATCATACGCAACTGTGTCACCCTGCAACCTTTCGATACAGGAAAATCGAAGGGATGCAAGGCGAAACTGTTGCATACGACACGAATTTTAGTCAGGATCGGAAGAAAAAGAAGTCAGAAATGCTAAGAAATTCCGATTAAAAACATCTATTTATACCATTAATATCTACAAGATTCGAATAAGATTATAAAGAATTAGCTTATTTACTCCTTAAGCCATTCGAGATCATGATTTTGTTCCGTTACTAACACACAAAGACCCGGGAGCTCTTTCGTGACTTCTTCCCACTGCCATGCGATCTCGTCGTCACATATAACCCGTCTCAACGATCGCAACCACGCTACCGAGTTCGGCAACCTCTTTATCTGCAGGCATTCCTGCATATCGAGCTCCTTTAAGCTTGCACAACGCCCGATTTCGTCATTAAGCCCATGAAGAGCAACACACTGAGAGATATCGATGTGTTCTAACCATATAAGGTCCTTGATCCCCGATGGAAGCGTTTTCAGCTTCGGGCAAGCGTAAACCCGCAAGATTTGTAAAAACAACAATTTCCCGAGATCGGACGGGAGTTCTTCGATCTCGCAGTTGGTGATGCTCAGGCTCTTGAGCGTTTTCACCTGGCAGATGCTCGAGGGCAGTTTGGTCATTTCGACGCAGTGGTCCATCGTGAGCTCGGTTAGGCGAGGGAAGAGGAGAGAAAGGTCGAGTTCGGGTTGGTCTTTGATGTCGATCTTGCAGAGTATTAACGAGATTTTACGGAGGTTTGTGAGGGGTAACGTGATCTTCGGAAGTTGGGGAATGGTTACTTTTTTGAACCAGAGGCTTCTCAAATTCCTTGATTTGGATAAAACCGATAAGTTGTGAAGCTCTGCAGTCTTCGTGCTGTTAAGGTAGTTTATTAACACCAAAGCTCGAAGTTTCGGCATGTTTTCGATGAACGGAGGGAGGAAATAGTCCGTTGAATCGATGTTCAAGATTAGAACTTCCGCTTTCGGGAATTCCATTTTCAACCAATCCATTTCTCTCATTTCACCTAAACAAGCAAAGTTCAAGTCTTTCCTATGAGCATTTATAGTAAAAATATTCGAGATTTTGATCGAAATTTATCGGGGTTTTCTTTTTACCTGTATGAACGGATACGATTTGTGCAAGAAACGGCTGATCGCTGTTTCTTTCCCATTCTTTCGGAACCCCGTTTTCTCGTCTGGGCATAACCAGCAATCGTCGCTGATTAACGTTCTCGAGGCTGCACATGTGAATCGCAAGATCTCTTAACACATCGTGTTGGGAGACCAAGATCTCACACTTGCTATGATATGAATCTCCCACCCTGAAACATGTCAATATTCACATGTGAATATGAACCGAAGATCACCTAAACAACTTAAGAACCGCAAAATCAATCGACTTTTTTCGGGGTTTTGTGTATATATACCTTGAATCTTTCACAAGGGTGAGAAGATTTTTGCTTGAAAGCTCATAAAGAATCGCAAAAGTTTCTTCTTCATCGATATCATGAAGTTCGGTCCATATGTTTACGAGAACATCTAAGGGAATCTTCTTGTCTTCCGGGAAAGAACCCAAATCCAGAAAGCAATCCCTCACCTTATCGGAAAGGTAGTCGATGCTCAATTTCATCCGATTAAGCAATTCCGTTTCGTGGGAATCACAGATCGGTTGAGCTCTCGATAACCTGTTCTTGGCCGCTTTCCAATAAGTTTCCGGCTGGTCTCTTAGCGAAGCCCCGATCACTTTCAAAGCCAGAGGAAGCCCTTTGCATTTCTCCACAATCTATACAACCCAAGAAACCGATTCGATTACACTTTTACGATCCATAACAATCTATATATATTTAACAAAATGGAAAACAAAGTATACCTGTTTGATCAAATTCTCATCAGAGCCTGGAGGAATTTCGGTTTTCCCAAAAGCAGTGTGACAGAAAAGAGAGATCGCGTCTTCTTCGCGAAGCAATTCCAACTCATGGGTTGCGTTTAGAAGATCGGATTGAAACTTGATCCGAGAAACCACAAGAATCTTGCAGCCAGGAACCTTAATGATGAGCTGATTGAGAACTGGAAGTGTCCAAACATCATCCAAAACCAAGAGCATGGGTGTCACTGTGTTCCATGGATTGAATTGAAGTGGCCACTGGCTTCCAATATCGGAACACCCATTGATTTTGGACTCCGAGATGAAATCGAAAATCCGTTGTCGTAGTTGCTCCACGTTCGGAGATTGGGACACCGTTAGAAACAAAATCTTGTTGCTATAGTAACCTGCAAAACAACAACAGAGGCATTTCATCGAACACTTGGTATGCATAAGAAAAAAAAGACAAATTTATTAAGTTAGAAGTTCAACAGAGGCATTTCATCAAACACTTGGTATGCATAAGGAAAAAAAAGAGAAATTTATGAAGTTAGAAATTCAATAGAGGCATTTCGTCGAACAGTTGGTATGCATAAGAGAAAAATGGAAAATTATGAAGTTATAATTAGAAATTTAAGAATCAAACGTACTTCGAACTTCATCATCTCTGCAAATCTCCATGGCTAAAGTAGTTTTCCCACTTCCACCAATTCCATTAATCCCAATTACAACCAAATCATCTCTATCAAGAACCATCTCCTTAATCTTCCTTTTCCCCAATTCCATCCCAACCTTCACCAAATCACCTTCATACGGCTCCTCCACCCCAATCTTCTCCACCGCCTCCTCAATCCACCACCCTCCGCCGCTCCCTCCGATCTTCATCGACCCCAGCCGCTGCTCCAGCCGCCGATTCGATCCTTCAATCCGATCAAACCGCTCGGTGCTCTCAAACCTCGCGTGATGAACATCAGCAAGTATATGCGCCTGAATCGGTCCTCTTAAAAACCTCGATATCTTCTTCTCGACCTTATCCATCTTCCGTGAAAGCTGTAGGTTTTTGTACACGTTCCAGCGGCTGGAGGCGAGGACTTTTCCGGCGAGCTCGTGGCCGTCGTGGAGAGCTCTGGAGATGACGTCGAGGTGCATCTGGCGAGTGGCGGTGAGCTCGACGCCGGAGTATTTGATCTCTTCGATGATTGGGAGGAGCTCTTCGATGGAGACGAGAAGCTGCTCGGCGCTGGGCTTGCAGAGGCAGGCTTTTCTTGTGATGGTGATTAGCATTTTGAATAGCTCGGTGGCGATCTCGCCGGCGAAGAAGTCGGTGACCGCCATTTTTAGGGTTTTTGTTTTTGGTCGCCGGCGCCGGCGAGGGTTAGTTACAGAGATGATGGGAGAGAAAGTGGGAGTGAATTGTGTTGTTATAGTGCGATGAAACGTTAATATCAGTTAACTGGGTGTGAAATTACTTTTATACCCCTTCCTAGCTTTACTTGTTTTCTTTCCTGCATGGTGCGTTTAGTACACTAGACAAGCAGTTACAGGACAGAACAAACAAGAACAAAAAACATTGTTTCTGTTGGTCATTTTACTTTGTTATGTTTTGTGAAGTTCTGTTTCTTTTACGGCGGATAAACTCACATACGTTCTGCGGTATTCGGAATCAATTCAGGTTCCCGACTAATCTGCGTCGGTCTCAAAACACCCCCAAGGCTGGCCAGGAACCTACCTAGGTAACTCCACTTGTTGCCGCAAGGTTTCAAATCAGGTAGTCGGGAATACTATCTACTAACCCTCAAGGATGTTACCTCTACCACCACCAGGGGCGGCCCTAGGCCCAGGCCAAGAGGGCGTCGGCCTAAGGCATCATCAAGTCAAGGGGCATCATCAACTCCAATCCAAATACCCATTAGTAGGTTTATTTTTAGACTTTTTGGGTCAATTTTTTACCGTTATACATTCCCCCGTTGTATTCTTTTTTTTTTTTTTTTTAATTAAGATCAGACGTAAGGGTTTTGGTTTGTCCCCCACTGTGTTTTGGTTTTTTCGTTTGCATAATAAAAAGAGCATTTTTTTGGCCTTTCGTTATGGGCATCTGAAATCTTAAGACCAGCCATGTCTACCACTAGACTAGATAATCTTTGTTTGTCAAGTTCTATTTTATCAAACGTTGAACAATTGTTATATTACGTTCTAATTTCTTTTCTTCTATCCTATTTTGATACCAAACGGGTCAACATCGGTAGAGTCTTCGTGTCTTCTGTTTACACGTAGAATAAATAAAGTTTGCATTAATTATTAATTACTGTTATACCCCTGCGATTCTAGAATTTTGTATCTGCTAAATGATTTTTTAATTTATTAAAGATAAAAGGTATTCAAACTTTTTAACCAAATATAAAATAATCCGATTAAAAAAAACTAGCTATTGTCATCCAATCAAAATACAATGTCCGAACTTAATAGTTATTTATTTATTTATTACAAGTGGTAGATTTCTATACATTTTTAAATGTAAAAAATATTATTACTAATTATATATTTTCTGAAATTGATATCTTTTTATTATAAACATTTATTTTAGAACAAGTAATATAAATAAAAGACTGGTCAATGATTAAAACAACATTTTAGATGGAAGCCATCACAAATTAGCCATAGTTTTCTATCAGCTATAAGTAGGCCATGAAAAATGCTTTGCAAACACCTTCTTTTGTTGGCTATATTACATTATTTAATTGGTTGGTCCCATTATGAAAGGGTTATTTCATTTGTAGTCTCTTAAAATAAGGAGTTCATAAATTAAACCAAAAGAATTCAAAAAACATAAGATGGGAATTTGGGAATAATCATGATTCAAAGGCAATGTTTTTTTTTTCTTTTTCTTCTAAAACTCTTATTTATATCTAATTCAGTCAAACAAATGGTATTCTAAATAACCTGTTGTGTGTTATGACTGTAGGGTTTGGGTTTGCCACCACGTTAACCCACATGACTTTACTCTAAGGCTTGGTTTGCATCGTAACGTGTTATGACACATTATTTTCTAAGACTTGAGGTTACTTTTAATATATAACTTGAGTGATAAATGATAACTATATATGTACATGAGTACATGACTTAAGACTTAAATAAACATAAAAAAAGTCAAAACCTTGAATAAGTAAATACTTAATCTCATTCTTGTACATGTAGAGATGGACACGTATTCTTTGAAAATTGAAGAAAAAGATTGAGTGAAAATTCAAGAGATTTTGACATCATATGCTATAAGCTTTATATATTTGATAGCAATAGTTTTTCTTTCTTCTTTTCCATTTTATTACTTGAGATGAAGTTAATTTGTTCCATGGTCTCATTTAAAACGCTAACATGCACAAATGTAAATGTGAATGTGTGTGTGTGTGTGTGTGAGTGTGCCATCATAGGGCACACCTTATAAAATGTCATGGCCTTGCCGTAACTAGTAATGTTTAAGGTTTGACCTCGCTGTCACACTACGTCTTTGTTGGTCCCAAGTAGGTGACCTTCAAGTAAGGATAGTGTTTGGGATTATAGAAGGGGGGGTTGAATATAATCACACAGTTTTCTCACTTTTAAATTCTTGTTTTATAAACAATATGAATTTACAGATTGTTGCGGAAATAGAAAAGACAATTAGTCTAAACTAAACAATCTAAGTTCTTTCACTATGCACTAAGTGAGAAGAGAATAAAGAAAGAAGATAGAGGGAAAAAGAGAGAAAGGACTTGAGTATTTTTGGATTAAGAAGAAGTATGGAGAACATCTCTTCACGTCCTATTTATACTCCATGCATTAAATGCATGCAGACCTACTATTGTGACGTGTCACAATGTGAGTGGTATGTTGTACTATTTACTATAAACAAATACTCTTTGCATGGTGTGCAAAAGAGGATGTTTGTAAACAGTTGCCTTATGGTCTGATAAGTACGGAGGGAACAGTAAAGTAACTGCCCTTATGTACTATTGTGTCAGAAAAGGCGAGTTATCCTTTTGTGCATTAGACTAAGACATTGTTCTAATCCTTCAGGATCAGGATACTGATCAGTGACTAGAGTCCTGAAACTAGGGAAGTTCAGGGTCACGTGTATCCTGATGAATCTTCAGGATGTCATACGATAGTGAACAGACTGCTATCACTGAGTTCCGTCTTCAGATCACGAGCATGCTGTTCCTGTCATCAGCTATTTCTTCGACGTCGCTGATGGTTCTTTGTGTATGATCTTAATGTCTTCAGGAGGAGGTCTTCACTTCAGTGGACAGGATCAATAGACTGCAGAGCAGACTCGTTAGTCTCCTGATGCTGATCCTGAAATCTATAAAATTAAGTTACAGCATAAGTAACATGGAATAACACTGAACAGACTCAGTGATAATTCCTCAAGCTATAACAGAAGTAAAAACCTATTCACTAAGTAAAGATTCAGGATCATTATCATTTCCTCAAGCTATTTACCTTGATTGATGAAAATTCCCTTTTCAGATTGCTTGATCTGAAGTCCTAAAAAGAATGTTAGTTCGCCCATCATAGACATTTTATATTCAGATTTCATGAGCAACTCAAACTTTTCGCAGAGTTTAGGGTTGGTGGATCCAAAGATAATGTCATCGACATATATCTGGACAAGAAGGATATGCTTAGGATATTTCTTCAGAAATAAAGTGCTATCAATCTTTCCACGAACAAAGCCTTTAGAGAGAAGAAAGGTTGAGAGGGTATCATACCAGGCACGAGGAGCCTGTTTTAACCCATAGAGAGCCTTGTTTAACTTGTAGACGTGATCAGGGAACTTAGGATCTACAAAGCCAGGAGGCTGAGCCACATAGACCTCTTCATTTAGTTTTCCATTCAGAAAGGCATTTTTAATGTCCATCTGATAAACTTTGAAGTTCATATGTGCTGCAAAAGCTAGGAAGAGTCGAATTGCTTCGAGCCTAGCAACAGGAGCAAAGGTTTCATCGTAATCAATGCCCTCTTCCTGCCTGTATCCCTGAGCCACAAGACGAGCCTTGTTTCGAATGATTGTACCAATCTCATCAAGTTTATTTCGAAAAATCCACTTGGAACCAATGATTGTACGTTTTCGAGGCCTAGGGACGAGAAGCCAGACATTGTTTCTGATGAACTCTGCTAGCTCTTCCTGCATGGCTGAGACCCAGGCAGGATCACGCAAAGCATCATCTATTTCTTTAGGTTCATTTTCAGAGATAAAATTTACATAAAGACAGACGTTACCAGCCTGACGTCTGGTTTTCACACCAGAAGAAGGGTTTCCAAGAACTTGATCAATGGGATGATCTTTGGTCCATCGGAGAGCAGGTGGTTGATACACCTGTCCTGAAGTAGATGCTTCATTGGATGATGGATCAGGAAGAAGATTGGTAGGAGAGGGTTCACTAACAGTGGTTTGAGAGAAGTCTTCACTGTTAGTGGGTTGATCAGGTTCAGGTGGTGTGATTTGAGAGATAGGGGTGGCATTTATGAGAGGTGGAGTGGTTATATCAGTGGGTGGTATAGGATCTTCTTCAAAACCATCAGGAAGGTCTTGAGGAGAAGGATCAGCAATAGGAGGTTCAGGGACTTGAAAGAAAGAGTCAGCCCACTGATTGATTTCAGTATTATCATTTGGGTGAGGAAAGGTAGGACCCGATTCATCAAACTTGACATGAATCGTTTCCTCAATGGTTTGTCTTCGTTTGTTGAACACACGGTAAGTTTTAGAAATGGATGAGTATCCGAGGAAAATTCCATCATCAGATTTGGAATCAAACTTTCCAAGATTATCTTTGTTGTTCAGGATGTAGCAGACACAACCAAAGATATGGAGATGTTTGATTGATGGTTTCCTGTTACGAAAGAGTTCGTAAGCTGTTCTTCTGAAACGCTTGACAATCAGAGATCTGTTCTGAGTGTAACAAGCAGTATTTACAGCTTCAGCCCAGAACTGAGTGGCAAGATTGGCTTCACTCAGCATAGATCTCGCAGCTTCGATCAGCGTCCTGTTTCGTCTTTCAGCAACACCATTTTGCTGAGGAGTTCTCACAGAGGAGAAGTTTTGAGAGATACCTTTCTGTTCAAAGAAAGATTCCAGGGTACTGTTTTTGAACTCAGTCCCATGGTCACTTCTTATTGAACGAACAGTAAGGTTGTTGAGTTTTTCCATCTTCCTGACGAACAGGATGATTTCTTCAGGAGCATCACTCTTGGCACGTAAGAAGAAAACCCAAGTATATCTGGAATATTCATCTACGATCACCAGAGTATATTTCTTTCCACCAATGGATTGGACATTAACAGGTCCAAAAGAATCCATGTGGAGAAGTTGTAGAGGAGAGCTGATGGAGGAAATCTGCTTAGACTTGAAGCTAGCCCTGGTCTGTTTTCCTTTCTCACATGCTGAACAAAGAGATTCCTTTGTATAGCGAAAGTCAGGAAGACCAATGACCAGGTTGTTGATGCAGAGTTGATTCAGCGTCTTGAAGTTGAGATGAGAGAGACGCTTGTGCCAGAGCCAATTCATATCAGTGGAAGCACGTGATACGAAACAGAAGTTATCAGTGGAAGTATTCATATTGATGATGTAGATATCTGCATGTCTAACACCATTGAGAATAACTTCCTTTCTCCTGTTCTTGACTTTGCACTTTTTCTTAGAGAAAGAAACTTTGTGATTCTTATCACACAGTTGACTGATGCTCAGAAGATTATGCATCAGGCCTTCAACATAAGCAACTCTTTTGAAAGTAGTTACTCCGTTGGTCAGAGTGCCATACCCTCGGGTTTGGCCTCTACCGTTTCCGCCAAATGTCACAGCAGGACCTCTTTCTTCATGGTAGTTAGTGAGGACAGATTTAGAACCAGTCATGTGTCGAGAACATCCACTGTCCAAGTACCAGATGCCCTTATCCTGTAAAATACAGAGTTTAAGTTTTCTTTGGTACCCATAGAACTATGGATCCAGAAGTATCAGTAGGACTGGTTGAATCAGTGTCAGCCTTTACTGAAGTATCAGTACAGGAGGCTGGAGTCTTGACTGAAGGAACAGTCTTGACAACCTTCTTTCCTTTGACTGATTTCTCAGTCTTGGGAATCTTCTTTACCTTAGCTGATTTTTCAGCTTTGGTAGCATCAGGACACTTACTCGCAATATGGTCATTTAATCCACAGTGATAGCATTTGCGATATTGAAAGCGTTTAGTGTGGTCCAGAAAGTTTTTGAACTTTAGGTGAGCAGGACCTGCACCAAGTATGCCTTTAGCATTGGACATTGGAGGAATTGGTTTCTTCTCCTGAGTCTTTTGCTTCAGGTCAATCTTCAGTCTGGGAGCAGGACTCTGAGAAAGAGACTTAGTTCCAGAGACTGAAGGACCACCACCCAGAACTTTGTTCTTGGGTTTAGGACCCTTGGTCTTTGAAGGTGTTTCAGTTTTGGATTTATCCTTAACTGTATTCTTTTTGCTCTTAGGAGCACCTTCAGGGTGAGTGTTAGAAGAAGAAGAAGGGGTGTTTTCAGAGGCATTAGGAAGAGGAATAGAAGAAACAAATTTTCCAAATTTGAGCATGGAA
>CM058041.1:9218954-9262062 GCA_030169165.1 Centaurea solstitialis | reverse complement strand
AACATTTATCAGTTATAAAGGTGTAGTAGCCAAAAAATTTTCCTCGTTTTTGTATATTTGGAGACGGGTTCCATGAAAAACTGTTGCTGGTTTTCAAATCTTTTGCAAATACCCTTGATTTTTAATGACCCCATAAAAAAACCCTTATTTCATTGTGAAAAACGTTTAATAGGCAGGGAAGGGGAAGACATGTTTTCCGTGAGCTCTATGTTGTGAAAGCCTTTTGGCGATCAATACTTGTAAAACGCGTAAATCAACAATAGTTTTTTTTTATCATGATTATGTAGTTTTTTAAGTTAAAAAGAAGGAAGAAAAAGGTAGATTTAAAAAAATAGAAGATAAAAAAAAGGAGGGTGTTTTTACGGAAAAAAAGGGGGAAAATACGACAAGTGATGGGGGGTCGGATTGTCCCTTATAATCTTATATGTATCAAAAGGGGGGCCCCTTTTCCCTTTTTAGTCTAAAACACACTCACAACCTTATTATCATTTTTTTAAACGTTTTTTCAATTAACTAGTTTTTCCCTTAAACCACATGAATCCATGACATTGACATTTTTATATATTATATATATATTAAATTAAATTATTTCTTCTTAAACCTATTTATATATTTGGGGTTTCCCACAAAAAAAACGATGCCCAATTTAAGAAAAATGCAAAGAATGATTTTCAAACCACACATTTTCGGTTACGGGTGGATGCGATCCCGGAGGATTGAGCGATTCAGGGGAGGGTGGAGATGATTAAAGGAGGGTGCCCCGGTCAAAGCGACCTTTATTGCCCGGTAAGTGGTTGAGAATGTCATGCGTTTTTTTAAAAAGTTATTGTTCTCATTTGAACATTTCTCTCTGTCCTCTTTCTATATATATTATATAGAGGAAAGTTTAAAAAGTGAACCACTTTTTTGTTGTGGAAGTGGGGAAGCCGAGGGGCGCGAACGTGAGGATATAGGCGGGCCCCGTCGGGTTTTAGTTTGGTCCCCCCCCAATTCAATTTCCCCCCCATGAACGCGCCTTTGTCATCCGCCCTGGATTTTGGCGTGGCGGGTTTGTCAACCCCCACTTTTCGTGCTCTGGGGTTTTCCTCACCCTTCAAACCAAAAAGTGGTTCACTTTGGGAACCCCCCCTATTATTTATATATTATTTTATATAAGGAAAGTTCAAAAAAGTGAACTCATTTTCAAATTTTTACGGGGAAAAAAAAGGGGGCCCGAGGGGCTTAATTGGTAAATTGATATTTAACCCAAACATCACACAACTTATTTATTATGGGCTAAAAAGGCCAAAAAAAACGTTCAAAAATGAAGCCAAACGGCTCCTAACGGCTATAATAACGTATATAAAACGACTATTTTTTTGAATTAAATCGGTTCTGGTTATAACCGGTTCCGGTTAGGCGTTATGTTACGTAACCGGTTCCGCTCCGGTTATAACCGATTATGGGAAAAACGACAAAAAGCTTAACTAATCACATTGTCCACTCTCTTAACTAGTTATGAAGCGATCCAGTTATAACCGATCATCGACCGATTTGGTTATCAGTTTACCGGCCCAGCTATAACCCGTTACTGATAGCGTATCTCTAGTGCCAACCAAATTAAAATAAAAAATGTAAAACTAAAATTAGATTTTGAATCCTTGGGCTCCTGAGAACTCACCTTTCCCTTACTTCCAAAAGCTTTATCTTTGGCATTTTAAGTTTAACCATATTGAATCGGGTAACGCCCTACCCACTACCAGTTCAGCTAGCCCAACCAAGAGTATAATCAAGCATAAGCATTTTATTAGTCCAATAGTTTAAGCCCAGATCTTTTAAATGTTGTATCAATTACAACAAAATTAACCCAAGTTCTTTTAATTTGATGGAATCTTTGGCTATTTAGTTTATAGGCTTTGAAATTAAATTTCATTTTTATGTATGAGTATTGAAATATATTACTAAGTACTTAAATAATCTTTTGGTTGATTTTTTTTTCACGAAAACAAAGCAGAAACTTATATTAATGAACTTCCATAGGGCGGGCAATCAATGTTCCTAGAATGAGAAAGAAAATCGTCATTCATAAATCTTAAAAATTCATTGAGATGTTGAGTACCTCTATAAGATTTTTAAATTCGATGTTTACGTGTTACATTGAAATCTCGAGTTTTCAATCCTGGATCTTCTTTAAACCAAACACAAATTTTTAAATTTAGAATAAATATCGAATTGGAAAGGCTAATTATTCATTTGCTTTATCACTATTTGACATTCATGGTTAAAATTTTTGTGTCGTTGTTGGCAACTATAAGTTGTCTCAAACGAACTAAAGTAATCGAGTTATTGTATTAGGGTTTTCACTACAAAGATAACTTGGCATTTTGTTAAAGAAAAAGAAACACGTTATAGTTCATATAATGAACCATTTTTATGTAAACTTATTTTAAAAATCGCTTGTAGATTTCTCTCTTAAACTCCTTGCAATTCGTATTGTTGTTTCTAAGTTCAAAAGTTTGTCGTCGAAAACCAAAAACAAACGTCTAGCAACAATTTCCTGGTATCAATATAATATTTTTTTTCAAAGTGAGCATCCAAATATGTTTTTCAAAAACTCTTTACAATTTATAGAACTTGTGAGTTTACATAACAACACAAATTTTTTTTGCCATCGTCGCTTTAACCTCGATCCTCAAAACCTAAAAAGTTGTGGTTTTAAGTTAACATTTTGAGTGTTGCAACAACCAATAAGTGATAAAAGTCTTAAATAAGAAATTTGAATAAAAACGAATTATAATTAATAATCCCACATTACATCTAACCTTTCAAGTGATCAAAAAATTTGAATTCCTATGCTGGTTTATGATTGAATGAAGCCAAAAATGTTTAAATTGTTATATTTTAATCCTAACGAAGATAAATATGAACGCTACAAAAATTATTAAATTGCATGCACAAAAGCCACCTCCGTCCTCTCAATTTAAAACGTAGTAAGGTCTATCTAATCGTTCAAAAATACAAAACTTTAGAAATTAAGAAGAGGTCGATCGTTCACTAAACCCTTTTCCGAATAAACAACGATCGATAATCTTTGCTCAGTAAAAGCAATTACTTAACCAAGAATTTTATTTATTAGATAAAAATAATGACTTTGACCCATTAACATTCACCAAAAAACTATTATTGTATATGATACCGTTCAATATTAATAATATAAAATTGATTTATCTTGCAAGATAAGTAACATCTATCCAATTATATTACTCAAGTTAAATAAAGGTTAATACTTAAAAGGGTTTACTTGTAATAAAAATACTAAAAATAACTACTCTTTGTAAAATATTTTTAAAATAATCCCCTAAAAGAATTATCAAACAAACCCTAAAACCCCCAAATCAACAATTGAAATTGAACTTCACCGCCACACCACCACCGGAAAACAAAATCGCCGGCCAAAATTCCGACCATGGAGGCGATCGGCGGTCGTCTCCGACTTCTCCTACGACCGTTAACATCTTCACCGTCTTCTAGAATCCAACTTCAAGCACGCAACCTCTTCTCTTCTTCTCCGGCGAACCAGGCCGCCGGAATCGGCCATTATCCGAAGACGATCCGACGAACGAGTCACCGGAAGTCTCGTCTACCGGCACGCTCTCAGAACACAGCGTCCGTCCACAATCCAATGGCGGAAGGAGCTGAGAAATTCGGCAAGTTTCATCGGCAGAGTCGATTATCCGGTGAAGACGTTCACCACGAGAGATGGTAAAATCGGTGCGTACACTCAACTCAGAGTCGAATTTCCATCGGATTCGAAGAGGTTTTTTACGTGAGAATTCGTTAACCGAGCTAGTATTTTGTGTTTTAATGCTTGATGAATCTGTTGTTAGGATCTTAGGGTTTTGTGTTTTTCATTGGTTTGCAATTGCTCAATTGTGTATTATGTGTTGAATTAAAGCTGATTTTGATTTTGGCTGTGTTTGGCAAACTAGCTGATAAGCCAATGGTAGTTGATAAGCTACTTCGTTGACTAATAAGCTAGCTTATGAATAGATTATGTTTGGTAAAAACTAGCTTACGACTACGTAAAATGACCAAAAAATGTATCTTGGGGTATAATAACTCATATTAATAAGGGTATAATTGGAAAAAAAACTATAAAAAGCTCTTGAAACAGCTACTCCAACTAGCGTTTGAATAAGCTAGCTTATGGTCCATCGTAACATGTACTAGCTTATAAGCTACCTTATTTTTGCCAAACACGGCCTTTGTTGATTTTGCTGGTTCTACCTGAACATAGTGTTGAAATTGGCTCTCAAACTCTCAGCTCAATGTATACCAATTGTTGAAATTGGCTTTGAGGCTATTTTGATCGATTATAGCTGATTCGATGATTTTATTGAGGAAATAGAAATGCTGTTATATGGAGCTTTACAAACCAACAGAAGGAGGACTAATTCAATGCTAACCTATACTAACAGAAGCCTAAGTGGCTGCTTTATTTCATGAATGATAAGAAAAACTTCAACAGTAAAATATTTTAACTTGTTCTCAACACAATTGATGTCTTCATCTTCTCTCTATGGTAAGCTTTCATTGATAAGTTGCAAATGAGAGCCATTTGAAGTCTTTTCAGCTTGCTAAAATAAGCAAAACTCCATTATACATGTTATTTTGTGTGGTAGAATTAGGCATGTGTGTTGTCATTTTCGCGGTTTGCATGAAGCAGAACAATAGAAATTTTTGGATTAATGAAGTACTATAAAGAGTAGGATGTACATACTACATAGACCTTAGTAGAGATGTTGTTTCCGGGAAGACCCATGGTTTGTGAAAGGGGTATTATAAAGAATGAGAACATTAAATGTACCCATGAGATATCAATCCCAACATAATCAGTGAATCTATTTTTCCAATTTATTTGAGATGTGAATAGATGTTGTGTTTCTTATTGCGCATATAGCCTGTCTTTGGTAAGTCGCTAGTAAGTAAGCGTGTTCTTTTGTGTTATTTGCAGGATATTTTTGAACATGTTTGAAGATATGGCAGAGTTATCTATCCAACATCTTAAACCAAATGACTGTATATATGTATCAGGGTATCTTGGAGCATTCACAAAAGCTTGTGACAACGGAAACATCATATTGAGACACAAGGTTGTTATCCTATATACCTTTTGACAAATACTTCCTTTTCATTTGAATGTTGTGTTTGCTGAAAATGTAATTTTGGTTGTCTTCAAATCTTCTCATTGCAGCTTATAGTGAAAGAAATAAACTATGTTGCGACTAATAATCAAACGACTAGTAAGAATATAGAAGGTAAATTTCGTATCTTAACGTATACTATAGTGGGTCAGTTTGGTTTGTTCTTTACCCTTGCATATACCCTCGTGTTTCAGATCCACAAGAATCACCTTTAGAAAAACACAGAAAACGTCTTCACTTGTGGCAAGTGTTCTTTGCCAGCCCACACGAATGGAAGGATTTAAGAAAGCGAAAGACGAACCCAAGACAACCTGATTTTAAGCACAAGGGTACTGGAGAAGCTCTTTGGCTTAAATCGTCTGATCCACCATGGGTTATGAGACAGCTACAGCTGCAGGATTCTAGAATGGGCGGCATGTATCTTGGAGAACATCCGAGTTATCGCTCAAGTCTTTCCCCGATGAGTTACGAATCAGATTAAAGAAACAAAGATCAAATCGCATTGCAGCTTCAAACTTCCCAGAAATTCGAAGAAAGTTTGCTGGTAAGTTTAGTGTAAAATTTTTAGTCATAAAATAGTTTGCACATTCGTTAATTATATAACCTGCTTTCTTCCTGTTGCTGATCTCCCATAAAAAGAATAACATTTGGTCTTTTAATCCGAAACCCAGATAAGATAGGATTAAAGGTTTAAGATTTATACTCATTTGAGTACACAGACTTAAAGAGAACTGAATTTGGTTTTGTATATATAGAGATAGTGGTATAAATGTCTTAAAGATGTTAATAAGGATTATAAGGTGGTGTTTGGCAGTTGTTGGATGGTTTGGTGCAGAATAATTAAGAGGCTCTTATTATATAGTGCAAAATGATATATGGTTGTTTGCTACTTGTTCATAATGAAATTAGTTCGTTGAATGATTAATGGAGGCCTAAGATACAAAATTATTACGGGATTGCCACTTCTTTTTGGAATCATTAAGAGACAAACTTTTTTTTTTGGCAAGATTTACCTCTTAGCGATTAAGGGATTGCCTCTTAATGAAACTGTTAAGAGGTAAACAAACAACCCTAACAGACCTTAAAATCTGCATCCATTTATGGAAGAAGATTGGCAATCTAGATGGTCTATAGTGAGGGTATGTGGGCCATGAAAATTGGATCAAGGTCTGAACAAAAGACCAGGTAAGTCATGAATAAAACTAACATTCTTTTGTTACCACTTTTATCCCCTCTTTATCATGACAAAAGGATTCTCTCTTTATCGTACTGATTATGCGGATACCACTAAGAAAGTAACTTGCATGTCCCAGAGGCATGTAGGTGGTATCTGGAGGTTTTTCACTCGTTCTACAAGGATATTCACCTCCTTACGGAATATGGACCTTACCCGCTAGGATAGAGTTTTTTTCTTTTTTGTTAATGATGAGTGACCAGGCCAGTTTACACGTACTTTGACTAATTCCATGGGATCCAGAGAACAATCAGGAAAATCCCTTGTGGCTTTGAAGGGACTCGAAGTGGAGACCTCTAAAGAAAAGCCGTAAAAGTTTGAACCTTATTGTCAATGAGTTTACAGCCCAAGGTTGGAGGGTCTCTTTACCTGCTAGGTTAAAGTTAAAGTTGTGGGGACGAAAAAAGGTTCGTTGTTTGATCAACAAATTTTTCTTGCAACTAGACGTAAAAGCTCGGCAAGTGGTTAGGTTCCGAATATAGAAAATTGGTAGAGACGACAACGAAGATATTTTCTTCGTATTGAAATGCTAATAAAATTGTAACCGAGATTAAACGAAAATACATTTTTCGAATGGAAAAAGAGAGAGGAGACTATTTGGGTAAGCTTTTGACGTGATGGTGATCGATGGATTATTTTCATCGAAGTAAAATGATATATATTTATGAACATTGTTATAAAGACGAATATTTCGTTTTCAATATTATTCTAAATAAATTGATAGGTTGAATTTAAGGGGCATGATGGTAATCTTAGGGTCAAAGAATGAGTGCTATGATAAGATTGCAAGTCACCCCCATCTTTTGTCTCCTTCATGGGTCTCAAAAGGTCTCCCCCGGCAGCATTTTGCGCATATCGAAATACAAAATGCTACGATTATTTAAGAATACAGATTTAAACGAGAAGATGGCCAGTCTACGAGAAATGCAAGAAGAATCAAATTGCCTGTGATATACACATGCAACATTGACTAGTTGCGTGGGCATTTTTAATACGTTCACATGCGATTTTGCTTTAGAACTAGATATGATTTGACTTTTATGGTATTTTGTGCAAGTTGATTGGCTTCTCGCATGATCTTCCTTTGAAAAGTGGGTAGTTTTTAGGTGGTGTTACCGTTAAATCTCAAACCTTGGGAGGCATGGTGAGGAAGCTATGTTTTTAAAGCGTGACTTGTGTGGAACACTATCTTGGAGGTTTCAATTACAAACAATGTAATTCTAACATATATAGAAACCATTATATTAGGAAACAACACAAGGTTCAAATGAAAACTCATCTTTCATTGCGAACGTAAAGATAGCCGAGAGCAAGACACGTGTCACATTCAGTCTGAATAATACAACGTTATTCAAGATGGATGTTCTTGCATTATTCATAATGAATAATAGAACATTGAGTCTGAAATTGAATGAGAGATGTTGCACTTTTGGCTGTTCTCACGTTCACAAGGAAAAATGAGTTTGTATACATACATGTATATGTCATTTTAGTCTAAATGCTCTATTATTCAGATTGAATGAGACATGCTCTATTACATGTGTGTATATGTCATTTTACTATTAGTCAATGAATCAATGATATTAAACTTAAATAAGATTACATACTTGAAAAACTAGAACAATGAGACTTATAAAATAAGAAAATCAAATATCCCATTACCAATAGTACATCGCATGTCATATGTTTAAAATGGTTTCAGACACATGCTTTGATCCACGACGTGCAATAGCAACTACCATGACGAGCCTTCTAGAGCACTACATTTGACCTATAATTACTTGTACAAAATTATATCACATGATGTATTTTTTTCCATTTTACTAAAGCCATAACTTTATTTTTTTGGAAAGGATGTCTTGCGCTATATACAGACAAATCCAGATAAATTATAGTTGTAAAACATCAGTCTTGATAAACTCAGAAACCACACAACTATTGTGGTTTAGAGCCATCATCTTTAAGTTCAAATATATATATTATTTTTGGATAAGAAATATATATTATTTTAAAAGAATACATTTGAAACATGTCACCTTCAATCGATTTCTTGCTTTAAATCCATTGAACTTGAAATAGTACCCATCAAATCAAATAATCCCTTTTGTTTTTATCATTACATATAGCTCAAATATTCGGTTTTTCTTCCTTTGATGCTATTTGTAAAGTTTCCATGTTGATACTTCAAATAATAGTATACGAACAATGTTATACATATCACATCTCAATCAAATAGCTTAAATGCCAACAAACGTGAAAATAAAAGATAAAAACTAACCGACAAAAAGGGTCGAATACAATGTCTTATGTCTTATGGATGTTCGGTTGGATCAAACCAAATTTGTCGATATACGCTAGGCATTAAAAGATGTCATGAAGACGTGCATAATTGAAGGGTTAGAGTATTGTTATAACACGTTGTTCTTCTTAAAACAATTGGTTTCGGTTCCATATTATTAACTTAATCTTAAGACCTACATCTTTTAAAATAAAATCTAATTTAAAAGTAGATAGTTGGTTGAAAAGCTAGCATACACAAAGAAAAACAAAACAACTATGTCATTTTTACTTTAATGTTTCTTGTTTGTTTCAAGAAAAGAAAAAACCCAAAATATTCAATATCGTTGGATGTTACACTTAAAAGGTCAATTGTCGACTACTTTTATTTGCATGAGAATGACGTATTTGCTTAGCAGTTAAAACTTTGTTGGAATAATAGAATTGGAGGCAGCCAACCAATTAATGTTTATGGTCTAAAACATGCGGTTGAACATTTAAGAAACTAATTTTTACACACATATTCCCTTTTTATGAGTTCATAGACCATTTTACCATTCAAAATAGGTCTGTATATGTCTAATTATCACATATCGTTCAACAACCATTGTCCACTAGAAATTGCAAGAAATCTAACGTAACAATTGCGCTCGAATACTCATTCTATCAATCACTATCTCCATAAAAGTTGTAGGCAAAAAGATTTATCATTTTAACAATTTCTAATAAATAGCATTAAGATTTATCATGAACCTTCCTCTCTCTCTCTCTCTCTCTCTCTCTATATATATATATATATATATATATATACCGGGTCCCCTCACCCGTCCCCGGCCTCGGCCCCACTTTATATAAACCGGGTATCCCCCCCCCCCCGGGTGACCCGTTTTTGCCCCTGCTCGGGTCGAGTGAACTAGGTTCCCCAACGGGCGGGGCAAATCACCATCCCTATCTGTAAATCGATTCCCCCTGCACCTTCTCCTCCTTAAAATATCTTGATTTTTTCTAAGTTTTTTGCTCATCTTCGATGTGTTTGTTATGTTTGATTGGTGGGTGGTGTTTTACATTAAATTAATGGAGGTTCAAAAAGGTGGTTGGTGGCGGTTATGATGGTTTTAAGGTGTAGTTCTGATGGTGATGGGTGGTAGGTCTTTGGTGTCTAATAGTAGTATGCGATCGTTGATTTGGGTTTAGATATGGGTTTAGGTTTGCTAGATCTGTTTTTAGGCTTAGATTTGTGTTTAGGTTGATTTGGTGTTTATTCTGTCTGTTATATGGTGTATTGGTTAGAGAAGATAACCAAAGATGGATATAACATGAGAAGTTGACTGGAGTTTCTATTTATTTAAGTGAGCAAAGGACAAAAAAGAGAAAGACCAAAATGCTTCTCACTTAATGAGGGGGAGTTAACTGTTGTTAGTGGCAGAGACCAAATACGTTACGAAAATACAAACTCTGGGGGTTAAATTGAAATAAACAAATTGTGGGAACCAAATCCGTTATATTTTTTAAATCGTAGGGATAAAATCCATAATTTACCCTATATATAATTGTATAGGATATAAAAATAAAGAAAATATAGTAAGAGTACTAACAAAAATATAAGAGTAAATTACGGATTTAGTTTACGTGGTTTGGTGGTTTTTATGGATTTGGTCCTTAGACTTTATTAATTACGGATTTTATCCCTGTAATATGCATTTTCTTTTGGATTTGGTCCTTCAGCCTAACGGCCATTCAATAAACATGTGCATACTATAAAAACCAAATCCAACAACAAAGGCATACCTTAGAAACCAAATCCAAAATAAATCGCATATAATAGAGATCAAATCCAACATAAAATATATATTGTAGGGACCAATTTCAGAATTAATGAAGTCTAGGATCCAAATACTTAAAAACCACTAAACCACAGGGACCAAATATGTAATTTACTCAAAATATGATTCATACGTTTAGGATAATAATAATAATAAAGAGAGTTAAGTTCCCGTGAGACCAAGCCTTTTTGGTGAGACCGGTGAGACCAACATATTTATTTGAAACTTCACATCAAAACATTTGTGAAGGTAAAAAAAGTTGAACATTCATCGTTAAAACATACTAAAAAACACTATCGGAAAAAAATATTTCAAAAAAAGGCTAAAAAACGAAACCTTCACAGCAGTTTTTTTTGTGAAGGTTTGCATTATATATATGTAACCTTCACAGAACTTGAGCTGTGAAGGTTACGTTTTTAAGCTTGTTTTCGATATTTTTTTGTATCTAAAGTGAATTTTAGGTTTGCGTATTCATGTTTTATGTACATTCACGGTGTTTTTTTGTGAAGTTTCATACATTAGGTATTGGTCTCACGCGATCTCACGATAACAGCTTGGTCTCATCTGATCCTAAGTCTAATAAAGAAATGCCGTACAACCTACCATTAATATAAAATGTAGTGGGGGTTTAAGTGGGATTAATCCCCAATAAGATATTCATCATCACATCCTTTGACCATTTGGCATTAATTGGGTCCCTTTTCAATTGTCTAATTCGTAAACAACCAATAACCATTTTAATAGGTTGTTGGGATATTTATCTTATAAAATATCAAATAAAAAAAATATAATATCTATAAAATATTAAACATAAATAATATTTTGTTGAATTTTTTTGGTTGAAAGCATCTTCTATGCAACAAAATATGGAGTGGACTTCAAGCCATAAAAGAAATTAAAAACTTTGGTTTCAAACATCTCACCCGAATATAATTCTTAAGTATTTTATTTTCATCTTAGATGTACTTTTGTTATAAATTAAATCTATAAAGAGTATTTATAGGCAATAGTGGTTAAACAAATTTGCAAACAAAGAAATCTGTCAAAAACAATTTTGGAAACAAAGTAGGTTCTAGATGCAACCCAATGTATCTTTCCCTAATGAAGTTGTACAAAATCAAATCAAGAAAAACCAATAATAGAAATCATTAAATCATAAATACCAAAGTTAAACTATGGTTAAAATCATGTGATTCGAAGCGGGCATATACAAGGATGGTGTAGTTGGGTTCAGGTTACCCGACCCCAGTCCCTGTCCTTGATTTTTAACTTTTGAAATTCCCATCCCTAACCATGGTCCTTCATTTTGCTGGGAATCTTCAACTTAATTTGGGACAGATACATCGAGTTATGTTTAGAACCTAATTCCTTTCTTTTTCCACTTCGCTTTGTATTGTCTGTTGGGATACAACAATAGATTTAGATATTTTGAGAATACGCCTCAACAACCCCTAAACGCTAACTATAAATCACTAATAATGTATCAAAAACTAAAATTTGTTGAAGTTTTTATTTAAAAACATTTCCATCACAACAAATTATGGAGCGCACTTAAATCTGTAAAAGAACTTAATAACTATAGTTTTAAAATATGAATTAATGTACATATAAGAGAATACGAGTGTACTAGAGTTCACTTAGCTTGTGTGATTGTAAAAAGTACAATTTTAATGGGATATTAAATACAATTTAACATAATTAGTTATTTGTGTAAAAATATATATCATTACAAGTTATTATAATTCTTAATTGATTCAGATATCAATTTTATATTTCAATGAAAAATTGCATTATTTACAATCTTGAGTTACAATAAAATTTATATCCTGTTATATAACACAAATACGTAATAGATTATTTAGATAAATTATTTTATTTATAGGTTTTTAAATGAGAAATTAGTTATTATAGCCACCAACGAAAATGCAATTCATCTCCTACCCAATCTCTCCAAAAAATACATCAAATACCCACCGGACCGCTATCCGGCAGCCGCTATTAGCGCCTCCGGCGAATTTTCTGGCCAACACATGTGTGTATATATAAAAGATGGGTGCCACTACACACACACACACATATATATATATATATGAAAAAGGTACACACAAGATGGGTGCCGCTATTTTCTTCACTACGAGCCGCTAATAGCTTGGAGTTTTCATATATATATGGGTACACACAAGATGGGTACACACATGTGTGTATATATATTGACACACACACATATATATGAAAATTTACTTTTTTGTTTCAACAAAGCTATCATTTCTTCACTATAGGTGCCGCTACACATGCTGCCGCTACACACACATATATTAAATTTTCGCCGCTACATGTGCCGCTACACATTGACACACACACACACACATATATTAAATTTTCGCCGGAGCCACTAATAGCGGCTGCCGGATAGCGGCCCGGTGGGTATTTGATGTATTTTTTGGAGAGATTGGGTAGGAGATGAATTGCATTTTCGTGGATGGCTATAATAATTAATTTCTCTTTTTAAATGTGTAAAAAATTAACATAAAGTATATTATATCTTAATATACTTTATCGATCTTCAAATACGATAAACTCATGAAAAGATTGTCATATAACCTTAGTGTAGTGGGTTTTAAATGGGATTGATCCACAAGAAGATATTCATGATCACATCCATTGCCAAAAAAAAACATGTGTCTATCTAACTTTAAGTGGGTCCTTTTGTAATTTTCTCATTTGTCAACAAACCGAACCGTCGTATAAGGTAAGATAGATGGCTTGTTGATGATAGAGAACCTATTCTGTACTTAATCATATTGATATATAGTTAAAAGTTAACGTCTCTATTGCAGCCTAGCAACGCCCATAATATCTTTGTTTTTTTTGTTGACAATTGATCCAAATACTGATATATCCATTTTCACTAGAAAATTTAGGTTTTTTTTTAAAAAATTTTAAAATTGTGTATAGCTTTTGTTGAATGTAAAATTTGTAACCAAGTTACTTCAAAATAGTCTATAAATCATTGTTTTGTTTCAATGTTCAAATCTTTTGCAAAAAAAAATGTAGATTTTGCTTTTTCTCATCTGACATAAATTATGGTGTAATCAAAACTAGTAGATCAATTGGAAAATAAAATAAAAACAAAATTATGAAATATCTAAAAATCCAAAATATACGGGTTAATCTGTATTTTTATCTTAAAATGACGCATTGTCCTTTATATCAACTTTACCCATATTTCAACATTATTGTAAGTAATATGTCTATTTCAAATTGAGTGCAACGACTTTCAACTTTGAATTATTTGACAATATTGCAACAAGAAACAAAACTAATTATGTAGTTAATAGTACATAAAACAATATTGATTTGATTTGATTTTTTTTTACAGAAGACATAACGTTACGTTTTGTCATTTGTTATGACATTACGTGGTTTTAATGTTGATGTTGAGATGTTCAATTTAGATTTATGCGTTTTATTTGTATTGATCGACTCAAATCGGTCTAGAGAAGTTTGAGTGATAGAATAGGAGTTTTCGAAATCATTTTGGCAGTCTTGTTTGCTCATCTTATTCAATATACTTATAATTTAACTGACTTAATTAGTTCAAGAACTAAGATCATGCATGCACTTAAAAAGACAACTTGTGTGATAAGGCAATCTCTAACAGGTGTATTAAAGATTTAAAGGGCCATTATATATTTGTATGGCAACAAGTCATATCCGTCTATGTTAATGCACACTAGCAGACTTTGACAAGCATCATTTTTACTAAAATAAAATTCAACTAATGCGTGTTTTAATACGTTGGTTGGGGAGGAGAACGAATGTTATTTTACCTTGTAAAAGATTGGAAACATCCTCTATCAAACACATTTTAAAACCATGAGTCCATATGTGCGGACAAAGTGAACAATATCTAGTATAACTACGTGAGATGTTATTGTTATATATATGTGAAAGATCGTGTGAGAAGTTGAGTTAATGGTGAGAAACGTGAAAGGTGGATCTGAACATTGATCACATTTACTCCCATGCCCTTCCATGAATTGTTATTTTAGGATTGAATTGATCCGGTCGGTACATCTCACAGCATCACATCTTACTGTGTATCCATTTTACATCCAACGATTGATAATTACTTATCTTACCGTAACCTCAACTTTTCACCAAAATCCACCCCTCAACTTATCCCCTCAACTTATCCTAATGTAATTATATATCGATATTCCTTATGGAAAAAGGTGTTAGATCCATGACCTTTTTTTTATTAAATTTCTAATGGTGTGTATGACTTTAGTAAATCATACATTTTTTAATTAATTCAAAGAATTTGGTGATTAAGAAATATTAATTGATAAAAAGCATTTTTAATGCCTTCCTTGAAGTCTAAAGAATGCGGCGGGTGGGGGGATTGTCTCTATTGCGGTGTCAATTCAGTATTTTATTTATCCATTTCATGTCAAAACAGATCCCCCGTACGTCCTGACACAAGGTTAGAATTCTAGCTCTTCCAGAGTGGGTTAATGATTTCTTCGACTAACAAATTATTCGTTTTGTTCACATATTGTTATTGAACTATTTTTTGTATTCAATATAATTAAACTTTTTTTTGTACACATAATACCATTACAATCGAAAATAGCCCATAAACCATCATCTTTCAAAAAATGATGGTTTACGGGCTATTCCCGATTGCAATGGTATTACGTTTATAAAAAAAAAGTTCAATGGTATATTGATACAAAAAATAGCTTAATGGTATTATGTGAACAAAATGAATAGTTTGTTATCCGGATAAGTCATTAACCCTTTTATTTTCATTCATAGGATTATATGTAGATTTTTATTTTCTTTTTTTAGCGGTAAAGCAAACTTTTATAAAACAAACCAAACAGAACCAATACACCCCAATTCGACCAAAGACAAAATCAAAAGAGCAGCCAACAACAGAACCAAAACAAAACAAAACACACAACCGTACCTAAGAAGACTCATTACATCTACCAACCAACCGTAGGGTAACTGACGACTAAGTAAACCGAATCCATCTAACGGCCGACCGTACGAACAATTTGGGAGGAGTAAATTAACACTAACGACCGATAAAACAAGTTGCTGCTAGAGCAAACGAATCACAAACCAAAAAGGTAATTAACATAAACATAATTATGCAACAAAAACAACCTGAAAACTTGAAGATGAGCGCTAGACAGTAGCCAAAATGAGGTGTTGTCCAAAGCCAATTCCAAAAGCAGCTGTCAGATTTGCTACGAAACGAACTTGAGAGAACTGCTACGAAACTCAACTGTGAAAACGACCGAAACTTAGCTATGACAACCTGATGTGAAATCTATTAGCCATCCGGAATTTGAACATATGGTTTTATATACTTATAAAGATTAGGCTATACTTTTATTGCCAAGGATGTAGTCTGGCCAAAGTCCAGGTGAACCTTCCAAAAAAAAAAAAAGATTAGGCTATACTAAAAATCTATTTTATCAAATATTCTATGATAAAAAAAAATGTCTACTTTTATTAATTATATCACATCAATTTTTACGGTTACCCTTAATATATCATTATATATGCAATTTACCTAGACTTTAAAAAACGATTCTTACTAACAACATTTATTAAATACTTTATAAATTAAATTATTATGTATGTTCTAATTACTTTTTAGTTAATAAATATATAATATATAATTCTTTAATTTAATTTAATGTTAATTAATATATAAATATGATTTATTAATACACAATTAGTATATTAAGTAATAATAGCATAATATAATCATACTTTTTCTTTACAATTCATTGTTTTAATATGCACAATTGTAATTGTAAGAATTATAAAATTCAATGTTAATTTAGTATAACTATATTGTATGTATGTCTTATTTAAAAATTAATTTATATTCATACATAGACTATTTTTCAAACAAGAATAATTAATTAATTAACATTAATTTATTCGTAAGATATATTGTTTTTATATAAAAATTAAATTTATTTAATAACTTCAAAATTCAAAAGAACAGATGATATGTACTTATGTAGGCCCTTGTAGCTCGAATTCTTGCAACTATTATAAGTTGGTGTTTGGTTGCAAAATGTTTTGAACGAGAGGGTTTGTCCGCGCTTCACTACGGGGAGTTTTGTTAATATTGTAAAGGTCCATTTGTTGTGAACGATATTTTAGAGGAAGTTACCTATTAAAAGCTCGGGCTTCGCACCGGGTTATAAATTGTGGTAGATTTGATCGTAATTAATAACCTAAATTTTATGTTAATATTTTAGAGGAAGTTACCTATTAAGAGTTCGGGTTTCACGCCGTGTTATAAACTGTGGTAGATTTGATCGTAAGTAGTAACATGAATTCATATGAAACATAAAGTTTGTACAAAGGTTGTCATACGAAAGGTTTAATAAAATAAATAAAAGATTTAAGAAAAAAAATCAAAAAATTTAACTTTAGGAGGTTTTAATAATACTAACAATTACCAAGAAGCCAAAAGACTGTTCATGAACAGTAGGTACCGACACTTTAACATATTTAAGCCAATATACGATATATGACTAAAACGCAAAATGAAATATAGAAAACGTAGTTACATCAAAAAAATATTCAATATTAGGCTCATTTCGATCGCATCGACGATACGATTATAATGGCGTAATTTGTTAAAATTAAAACATAGTTTTTAACATATTTTTACCAATATACGATATATGATTAAAACATAAAATGTATTGAAAAGTAAAAGGTATAAAATGAATAAATATTATAAGTTTAAGAGGCTAATATGTAAATTTGAAAATGGTATAGGATTATATGGGCTTTTTTATAATCCTATTATATATAGTATATAATAAAATAATAACATCAAAAAATTCAATAGTAGGCTCATTTCGATCGTATCGACGATACGATTATAAGTAATTTGTTAAAATTAAAACGTATTTTTTTAATATATTTTAAATAATATGCGATATATGACTAAAACGTAAAATGAAATATTGAAAAGTAAAAGATATAAAGTGAATAAATGTTATATGTTCAGGGGGTTAAAATGTAAATTGAAAATAAATATAAGATTCAAGTAGAATCGGATGTGGGTTGAGGCGGGTGGCACCGGCGGGTCGGAGTTGGTGCGCCTGCTAATTGTATATATAGTATAATAACATAGAATCTGATTCTATCAAATGAATTTAACTTTATATGAATTGGAATAGAATGTTGTCAGGTTTGATTAACTGTTTGGCTGATAGAATTAGAATGTAATTTGTTACATAAATTAAGGGGGTGTTTAGATCGTATGATTACAGTGTAATGAAAGAATTGGAATGATCAATTTAATTGATCCAATTCTTTCATGCATTTGGTTTACCTAAGGAATGAATTTGAATTCTCAACATTCCATCATTCATGGATTTGGTCGTTACATTACAATTCAGAAGCAATTCAATTCCTTTCCATCATATTTTCTCAAAAAGACAAACTATCCTCATCTTCTGTGCTTGATTTACCCAGACTTGTACGAATCTTCGTTGACCACCATCGACCATCGCCAACCACCACCGATCTGAACTGTCGACCACCATTTTTAACCACCGCCGACCACCACCGATATGAACTACTGCCGACCACCATTTTTCTGAACCATCGACGACAAACCACCTTTTTGAACCACTATCGATGACCACCGCCAGCGACCGTTATTCTGAACCACCGTCGACGGCCACCATTCTGAATCGCCGCCGGCAACTGTCGTTTGAACTACTACCAACCACCACCAGTCTAAATCACCACCGGTCTAAACCATCACTGACCATAGGTCTGAAACATCATTGACCGTCATCCTGAACCACCGTTGATTGCGGACCACTACCAACCGTTGGTCACCACCGCACCTACCACCATCAATTTAAACCACACTTGTTGGATTTTGGTTTACATTTTTTCTAAAAAAGATTGTCATTTAATAATATTTCATTCCAATTCCAAAGTTAATTTATGTGAACCAAACCAATAGATTCTAATTACTTTAGCAGATTCCATTCCAATGCATGTCAACCAAACAGCTGACCAAGCCTGATAGCATTCCATTCAAATATCTTCAAAGTCAAATTTCTTTGTCAAATTTCATTCCATCCAAAAACACTTTACGTACCAAACGCTTTTTAATTTAATTTTATTTGGTTTACAATGTAGGTTTGGGACCAAAATATCCTTCTCAATAAATTTTTTAAACACAAAACGATTTAATAAAATACTTATTAAATACTTTGTTTTTTTTAACTAAAAGTACTTTAATAAAATAATTATTCAATAATTTAACAAATTAAACTTTATTATTCAAATTATATTAGATGAAAGGTATATCTAAGATTGTGACTTTGTAATTTTGGTTTCTTTTTTATGCAAACTCGTGTTTTAATATCAACAATCGTTTTTTATTTATAAACCCGACTTAAAAGGGAATTTTATCTCGATTTTGATAAAATGTTTTCGAAGTTTTTAATTTGTGCTCAAATCCAATAATTGATGAAACTTCCCATTTTGCCCTTAACCTTTTGTCAAAGTCTTGACAGAAAGATACTTTAAGACTAGGGGCTTTTTTGGGTTCTTTGGTTTACTTTGACCAAAAGTCAACAGTGCCCAATGACTCTGTGTTTAGTGGGGTCTATATGCTGTAATTTATTTTCTTTCAATTTCCTATGTGTACCTTATTATTTGCTTTTAACATACACAATATGTTATCCTCTAGAAATAGATGTATAATTATTTATAAATTTCATAAAATATAAAAATTAATAAATTAGTCTTTAATATGTTCTTTCACATAAATAGCACCTCTTAAAATGATATAATATTTCATATGGGAATAATACATTTTAGATAGGTTGTTTCGGGTATAAAACAACGTATAAAAACTGGTTTATAAGCTTTTATGAATTAATAGTTTGTAAAAAAAATTTATATGATATATTATAAAATTACATCCAACTCATATTCCATTACATATGGTACAATCTGAGTGCTAAGGTAAAATTTTCTATTACATAATAAAACCAAGTTTTAAAAACTCTAGATTATTCATTATATTCTTTGAATTTTTATTTTTATTTTCGTTTTTCATTAAAAATTGATAAGATGCTAAATGCATATATTATCTATTTGTTAATGTCTAGTTGTTTCCTAAACAACAAAATTAATTAATATTTATAAAAATTATACATGATATTGTATTTGATAACTTAAACTAACCTTGTTCTTTGAATTGAATTGAGTGACGATACCAAATCCATTGGGGAACATAATGTAAGTGTTGACCGGTTGACCGTTTGAATCTATAGATCCTATATCACTTACAAGAGTAAATCACAACTGTCACAATGGTTGTCCGAGAGTATATTTTAATGATCAATGTATTATTTAAAATAAAAAATGCATTAGTAGTACAATTTACCACAAAAAATGCATTAGTAGTACAAATTAAGTTGGTCGAATTGAAAAAAAAATGTTCATTCTTATCTGACATTTTGAATTTGATATCTATACCCTGTGTACGGATCCCCAAACCATGTGCCTGCCTTGGCAGCAATTGTAGAAACATTTTTTAGCTACACGTTTACATAGTAGAACAATGTGTGTTAGTTGTCATACAGATGGGAGCAAGTCCTATACTAACACATCTATCAATGCAATTAACGGAGAAAATGGCAATTCAGTCGAACCATGCGACTTGATACTCGGGTTACACAGCTAGATACTTTTGGGTTATTTGGTACACAAATGAGACAAGACTCCACATGCGATATTGATGTAGACCAGTAGTGATGGCCAAAAACCAGGTTCGGGCCGGGCCGGGCCGGGCCGTTGACCAACCCGGTTTGCTACAGTAAAAGTCAAACCCGGGTTTGGTCAAACCCGGGTTGAATCGGGCCCGGGTTCCGGCCGGGCGCGGACCGGTTTCCGGCCGGGTTCGGGCCGGTTTCCGGCCCGGGTTTCGGGTTCAACCCGGGTTCGCCCGGTTCCGGACCGGTTTCCGGCCCGCGGGCTGAGACCCGGGTTTGACCGAGGTTCGGGTCGGGTTGGGTTGGTCAACGGGCCGGGTTCGGTCTAGCCCATCGGTTCGGTTCGGTTCGGTTTCGTTTGGCCATCACTATAGACCAGTGAAAAATTATGGTATATTTTAATTTAACATTGGAAGTTTGGACTATGATTGACAACCATAAATTAGTTTAATTTATGAACTTATTGCCAAATCCTTGTTTATTTTAACTTAACATTGGAAATTTGAGCCATTTCCCTACCACTCCTCTGGAAACAAACTCAACACCACCCATTCGCATTGCATCTCACCGACCATTGTATTCACCAACACAACCACCCACCACTACATTGGATATTATAAAAAGTTGTGTTGTTCCTTCCTACGACTCTATTTTTTATGAGCACGAAGATTTATGATATGATGACAACGTCCATCTCACCCTGCTAATCTATTTTGTATGTTTTGTGAAAAATCCCCAATGATATGTGTGTGTATACGAGCCCCATTGTTCCAGATGGACCAAGGTCTAAAAAAAGTATTAGGGTGGATTTGGTTTTGTTTTTGAGGTTTGGATTTATATTTGATTTTGAGGTTTTGGTTGGGGTATAGGTTTTGATTTTGAGGCTTGGAGTTAGATGTTTTTCAAATTTGGGTTTAATTTTAATTTTAAGGTTTTTTTTTCGAAAGGCAGCTTTTATTGAAAGAAAAAACCCAAACCAAAACCATGTACAAGAGCAACAACCAAGGGAAAAACAAAAGGCCCAAAAACAACACAACGGCCAACACGGAACAAACCCGAAATCAATTTGCGAGGAGCAAACCTCCTGTACAAACAACGAACCAGAATTATGGAGAAGCAACTCTACTAAATCCGAGACCAACCAGATTCGGACCATCAAACAAAGCAACAACAACAACCATCCTATGCATAATGGCAGGAAGTGAATCAAAAAACCGACAGCAAGTAGACCAAAAACCCGAGAAGAGTAGAAGCAGGAACTGAAGATCCCTTGCTGCAGACTCGAACACCGAGACCCAAGAGCTCACACTCTACGCGAACCTTCAAAACGAATCACTAGACTTTGAATTACGACAGACCCGACAACCACGAGAACCAATCAAGCTGATTTCCTTTCATCTTGCAGCTAATCCATTCGAAAGCGATTCTCTGCCACTTAAAAAAACATTCAGACGGAGATTTTTTCTCATTTTGGAACACTATTCAGTTCCTTTGGTTCCATATTAGGTATAGAAAAATCCATTTGGCTCCAATCCAACCTGTTTTACCCTTCCGAGACCGTATAAGCTCCGCGTCCTCTTGGAGGAAGAGATTCAACGAATCTATTCCATCCAGATTTTTGTTCACACACGAACCCACTCGAGACCACATCCTTCTAACCTCAACACAATTTAGCAGCGCGTGATCGATATCTTCGGTAACATCTCCACACCTTGGGCATAAGACCGACCCGAGATCGACCCCCAAATTGTCCAATGCTACTCTAGTAGGAATCCTTCCGTACCTCACTCTCCAAAGAAATACATTCACCTTTTTTGGTACGAAAGGAGCCCAAACCGTCTCCATCTCTCCCGCCCCAATTCCTCCTAACTCCGCTAACACCTTCCTACATTTTTTAACCGAGAAACCTTTGCCTATGTCAAACTCCCAATCCCAATGATCATGATTGGATCTAGAAGGCAACCATCCGGATAGCTTACTAGATAGAGCATCTAGTTCCCCCAACGCTCTAACCCCGAGGCTCCCGAGCCCAAGACCAAAACCACACCCACCTGCTACCCTCCCAAGCGCCCTTATCTGCTATTAGGATGTTCGAATCTAACGCCAAGCGACTCAACCTAGGAAAATCGGTAACAAAAGAGCTATCTCCCAACCAAGCATCCTCCTAAAAGCGGGTTTTCCCTCCGTCCCCTACTATTCTACAAAAAGACTCCGAAAAATTGAACCCCGGCGCATCCAAAACAGCCCCGACCCCTACTATGTTCCTCCACACGAGCCGCCCTTATTTCCAACCGAAGACCCCCCTCCCCTAAACCCCCCCTCCACCCCATAAATACTTCTTATGACCCTACCCCAAAGAACATCCCCTTCAACCCAAAACCGCCACCACCATTTTGCCAAGAGGGCACGATTCGTATCTTTAATCCCACCTATATTTAACCCCCCTTTGTTTAATAGTTGAATAGTTAACTGCCACTTTATCCATGCATGTGAATTTTTGAGTTCCTCACCACCCCCTCCCCCCAAAAGAAATTCCTACGAATGCTCTCAATCTCACCGATCACTCCACTCGGGGCACGAAATAGGGACAAAAAGTAGAGCGGCGTACTTCCTAAGACCGACTTGACAAGAGTGAGTCGTCCACCGAAAGAGATAGTCCTTGCTTTCCACAACGCTAGTTTCGATCTTACCTTTTCCATAATTGGTCTCCAACTACACAATTTATGCATCGAGGCGCCCACCGGGAGGCCAAGGTACATAAACGGAAGCGTTTCTCCCAAGCAACCCACCCCCGTCGCCCATTGTTGAACTACCGAATCTTGGACTCCCACGCCGAATATTTTACTTTTCTTTAGATTGATTCGCAGCCCCGATATCTCTCGAAAATACTCAAGAATCTTAAGTAGATTCCTTAGGTTCCTTGTACTCCAATTGCCGAAAAAGATTACATCGTCAGTATATTGGAGGTGCGACACCTTAACTTCAAGCTCTCCTATTGATAAACCTTCATAAAGCCCCTTATCCTTCGCTTCTTCCATCAATAAGTTCAGATTTTCTGCCACTATCAAGAATAAGAACGGTGCCATCGGATCCCCTTGTCGGAGCCCTTTTCCCATCGTGAATTCTTTCGTTGGTGAACCGTTTACCAAAATCGACATAGATGAGGATCTAAGACACGCAGAGATCCACCCAATCCATTTTTTTCCGATCCTCATTCGGTGCATCGAGTCTAGCAAAAACCCCCATTCCACCAAGTCGTAAGCTTTTTCGAAGTCCACCTTGAATATCAAACCCTTCTTTTTTTTGTTCCGTATATAGTCGACGACCTCGTTGGCAATGAGAATTCCATCGAGGATATTTCGACCCTTGATGAAAGCACTTTGAGTGTCGCTAATCACCTTCCCAATGACTTTTTTGAAACGTAAGGCGAGAACCTTTGCCACCACCTTATAAAAAATTCCGATTAGGCTTATCGAACGAAATTCACTTAAGCCACACGGATTCGCCACTTTAGGTATTAAGGTAAGGAAGGAAGCGTTGCACCTCGGTCCTATCGATTCCGTGTGCCAGAACCACCGCATGGCTTTCATGAAATCATCTTTCAAGATTCCCCAAAACTTCTTTACAAATCCAATTGTAAAACCGTCCGGCCCCGGTGATTTATTACTCCCATAATCACAAATGGCCAACCACACCTCCTCCTCCCCAAAGGGTGTTTCCAACAAGAAAGCACCTTCTTCCGTAATTCTTCTTGTTTTTACACTTGTGAAAGTCGGTTGCTCTTCACGGATGCGAGAGAACTTTCCTTTAAAGAAGTCGAAAACATGTGCCTTTACCCTTTCCGGATCGTCCACCCAAACACCGTTGATCTCTAAACCTCTCACCGTGTTCTTTCTCACCCGGTTTTTAATAGCCGCGTGTAAGAACTTAGTGTTGTCGTCCCCCTCCGTTAACCATTTGGTTTTTGCTTTTTGCCGCAACATGCTACATTTTTTCTCTTCCAAATCCAGCCATGATTTTCTGCTTTCCAACCATTTTGATCTTTCGGACTCGCTCCAATTTGACAGTTCTGCCTTTGCTTCTAATCGATTGCATTCTTCCCTCAAGTCCGCTATTTTTTTGTCCAACGAACCAAATCGATCTCTACTCCACTCCTTTATTTTGCATTTGACCATCTTGAATTTATCTCTCACCATTCGAACCGGATCCGAAGAATTGACGTCGATGTTCCACGCCTCGTTCACAATTGCCCCCAAAGTGTCTTCTTTTAACCACACGTCGAAAAACTTAAAAGGTTTCGGTCCGTAGTCGGATAGATCTTCACTTAGTAATAACGGAGAATGATCCGATCCCTTTCTATCTAGGGCCCTCACTCCCAACGTTTTCCAAGACGACCCAAAGTTAGGGGTCATTAAAAATCGGTCCAACCTACTAAATTTGAAGCCATCATCACTCACCCTTGTATATCTTTTGCTGATCAAAGGAACATCTAATAAACCTCCTTCCTCGATGAATCTATTGAACTCGAACATACCTCTTTGATTACAAGAAGAGTTTAATCTCTCGTCCTCGGTGCGTACTTCGTTAAAGTCACCGAATAGGCACCATTTCACTTCGTCATCGGAAACCAATTGTACGAGTTTTGACCACAGCTCCTTTCTATCCACACTTGAATTTGGCCCGTAAATATTAACAAGGCCCAACTTCCCTTCGATCCCCTGCCAGTTCCCTATCGTTACCAAGAAATGTTTGTCCTTGTGGACTTGGATACACTTGAATTTGTTGCTGTCCCAAATAGTCAACATCCCGCCTGAATTTCCGATCGCCTCTACATACTCGTGTCGATACCCCCTCCCCCCCCCCATTATTCATAGAGAAAAGACCCAAATCCCAGCTATTAATTTTGGTTTCTTGAATCCCAAATACTTCCGGTTTGACATTGACTATCAAATCCCTAACCCATGATTTTTTTGAAGCTGTACCCAACCCCCTAACGTTCCAAGAAAGAATCTTCATAATAACATAATAAAAACGAGCAAGACTTACACGGATTTATTGAACCCCGTTTGCACCTTCCCTATTCACCGGGTGCGCTGGACCCCACTCTACTCCGATCATACCACCAAAATCTCTAAGTTCCTCTCCTGACGATTTTCCACCCAGTTCGTTTGACAACGATTTTTGACTTGATCTTCTTTTGGGGCTTTTATCGCCTACAACAGCTTCTCCGAATTTCCCCATCTGGGAAGCCGATTTACGCCCTTTGTTCCTAGCGTGCTTCTTCATCAGGTGGAAGCTTACCTTTCCTCTCTCGAAACCCAACGCGTCCACTTTCCTAACCTTCTGTTTAAGAGAAGAGAATCTCCTCTTATCTCCATCGCAAGTCTTGGAGCCTGATTCATTCATCCTCACGTGATCATCCGAGTTAATAGTTGCACTCTGTATTACCTGATCGTCCTTTTTCTCCCCCTGTTGAGGAATTCCAGAATTGGTTCTCGGAACATATGAAGATTCTACTGAATTGGGCTGATTTTCCAAACGAACTGATTCCAAACATGGGCTTTCAACATCTTGGGCCTATCCTACAGCTGGTGTAATTGGGCTTATCGACTCTCTTGACCCAACTTTGTTAAACTCAGGACAACAAGGTTGGTTTGGTAAAGGGCGCGAATTAGGAGCGTGGGGAATGGAATCCACGCGCGCTTCTGGAAACCCCTCTTCCTTAGCCGGACTCTCAGTCCTCGCACCGAGGTAGTCGTCCGACCCCTCGTATTCCACGCCGGCTCCTCCGTCGCCGGGCAAATTTTCCGATGATCTCCCTCCTTTTGTCGCTTCACCTAAGCCTGTTCCCGGGTGCTGGCCGTCCAAATTATCGACTTCCCTGGTAGAGATATCCACCTGTCCCTTATTGCCATCTGTAGCCTCCTCCTCGCCGGGGTCCTTACCCTTCACCCCTGACCTGTCTCCTCCGGCTTCGCTTACTTGAGTGCCTTCCGAGTCCGAGGACCAGTCTGATTCTTCCTGTCCAGACTCATCACCATCAGAATTTCCACTATCATAAATATGGATTTTAAAAGAGATTTTGGTATCTATGTGTTATGGTTTGTGGTATATATGAATCAGTTAAAATAGTTGATATGTAAATTACACAAGTTCATATATGAACCAGAAAACAATAGTTCATATGTGAACTACACAGATTCATACATGAATATAGAATTTATATATGACTCAATTAAAAATAGTTTATATGTGAATTGAACTAGTTCACATATGAACATATAGTTCATATATGAACAAATTTCTGCCTATTTATAAAAATTACGAACCTATCCCTCTATTTTTGGCATACTTTCAAATTATGATCAGTTAAAACCGTAATTTTTGACCAATCAAATCTGAAATTGATTGTATGAAAGGTCTAACATCACTTCTCTACTTCTACTTTTTTTTAACACTTGTATTTTAACCTTTGGTTACAATTTATATCATAAAATATCAAATAAAATAATAATAAAGAAAGACCATTAAGGCATTAATGAGATAAATTCTAGTAGGAAAACCATGACCGTTATTTTGTGTCACTAGCGAGCTACCCATCACGACTTAGCTATTGTATATTATTTAATTATATTACAAATTTCCTTTTTGTTCAATTGCCTTTTTCTCATTTAACTTGTTATGTGATTTAGGAAAACATTTTAACTAAAATTCAAAATATATTTTAATAAAATAATTTTAAATGCTTTTGGATTTTGATTAATCGTATGTATCCATGGGTAACTGAGTATTTAGAGCAACCATAGCGCGCATGGAAGAAAGTACGGTCCTCGAAGTTGAGCAAGTGTCGGATAAGAAGTGGTTCTTGTCACATCGAGGATGCAGTTCTTCTTCAAAAAGTAGTTCTTTTTTTTAAAACCGCTCTATTGTCCTCTAAAATGGGTCCCACCAATGAAAAATTGTTGTTGTTTAATTATAATAAGAAATTTAAATTATTGTCTAAGTAATTTTAAGCCATTATATTATTATCTATGAATTAACTCATGATTGAGAATGAAAGACTTATGAAATATGTAGAAAAGGAAAAATGATGTAATAGAGTCATGAACCTCTAAACATGTCCATAATTATGGATGGTCATAGATGACGTCCAACCAAAACAAGTTCATGATGTCATCAATTCGAATGATATTTTTTTTCGGCCTAGATTTTTTGAGTTATTCATAATTAAATGGGTCTTTTTCTAACAGATAAATGGTGGAGCAATCCACACCATATAAAGGCCAATTTGGTTTTTCGATAATTTTTTTTCAGAAAAATATCGTAAACTACACTTTTATCGAGTACAACAGACCTAAACAAGATTCTATGAGACTACGCTCATTTTGGACCAGACAAACTGCATCAATTCAGATACGAGCTTTACCTTGGACTAGACAGACGATTCATTCGTTATGGATAAGAGTCTTTGTAAATAAGCATATGTTACATGATACAAGATAATAAATACTTAGGGGGCGTTTGGTTGCGGGTATTGGCGGATCAAGAATGGGAATCATATTAAAAACTGTTGTTTAGTTTAATGTTATATAATGGAAATTCATTCTGCAGATCCATTAATTTCCATGCTGACCAAATTAGAGGGAATGCAAATTTTATTTCTACTTGGTTCTTTTTTCCATGCATTGTTCCATCTATGGATGTTAATTGAAACATCTTTTGTATTTTCAAGTTGGAGAAACATGTTTTTTTTTTAATATGAACAATTTTTTATTAATTATATTGTGTTAATCAAACAAAATCAATAAAATGTTCATTCATATTCATATTTTCCTGCTTTACCATTTTTATTTTCATTCTCATTCGCTAAAATGAACAAACGTTTCCTTAATTACCTGATAACTAATAAACACCCCTATTTTTTTTTACCTTAACATAAAACTTTCTAATTTAAATTTATTCATTTATTGCTTTTGAGCAGCAATGACAATAATCATTAATCAAAAAATCTTTGTATAATTTGGAAGTGCAACATTTTTCTATTTTTTTCTTTTTATAATTTGGAAGTTTAAATTGACATCAAGTGACTCTTGCATATATTTGGAATTTTACGTTAAGATTATGGTGTGAACGAATTTTGATGCCTAAAATGACGGGTAAAATGAAAACGACCTGCCCAAGATTTCTTTAGATTTGAATTTCAACATTTTTGTTGATTATTCAATATTATTATTTGTGGATTGTATTAAATCTTTGATTGAAGCTCCTATTTTAGATAAGAATTTGTGTGGTTTGAATAAAATACGAAATAAAAAATTATTGCTTAATATATTTACTAATGAGGAAAGTTAATATAAGTAATTGATAGATCAAATTTCAATGGAAAGGATTAAAAACCAATATGTTCTCTCTTCTATGATCTATTTTAATTCCTTTTGTATTTTTTTATATATTGTAACACCCGTAATTTCGGTGTAATAACGACTCTTTGATAAAATATGGAAATTAGAATCCTAGATCAAATCATGCATTATATGGTCTAATATGTTAGGAAATCCAATTACGAGACCAACGGTTCTTTCGGAATCGAAAACGGAGCTATAACGAAGAAGTCATGGCCGAAACAAAATAGGACTGAAAATGATCAGATGCTAGCGATCGCTAGCCACAACCCTAGCGATCGCTAGGCAATTTTCCTTACTTGCTGTTTGTGCTCGCGACCAAGCTAGCGACCCCGAGAAGAAGGCAGCTAGCGGTCGCTAGCCCTCAAGCCTAGCGATCGCTAGGTAGCTGCTGATTTCAGAAAACGGGTTTTAAACCCTTCCTCACTTCATTTGGTCATAACTCTCTCATCCCTTGTCCGATTTTGGCGATTTTTCTTCATACACTCTTCATTTTCAAAGCTCTTCAAGATCTTGAGGTTGGATCTACACTTGGAGCTAGCTCTATTGGGGAACCACACTTCACCTACCTCATCTTCTCCACTCTTCCATTCACCACCATTGTTGCTTGAAGAGAGGAAAGCTCAAATCCTAGGGTTTTAGTTGGATCTCACTCGTAAGCTTCGATTAAACCCTTGTAGGTTGGATCTATGCATATAATAAGGGTTATGAACTAACCTAGGGTTCGATTTACTTGATTTTAGGTTCGTGCTCACTATTTGACCTAGTTCTTGGAATTTGGGGGTTTTGTCACAAACCCTAAGGTGAGTTGTTAAAACCATTTTGTTAAAACTGAGAGCACATCATTTTGATGATTTCTATGTCTTGCTTGACTTTGTGATTGAATGTGATTGTGGTATAAACTATTTATCACGTCTAGTTGAGGATATTCATGATATGTATGAAGTGTTATGCTCGTATGAATACCTTGGATAGTATTGTTCCTTATATGAGATGAATTTACCGTATGCTACTTCGTTATGTGTTAAGCCTACGGGTTGTATGACAAATGTATTTATACGAAAAGCACGAAATGTTACATGACATTGGATTTTGTAAAATGGAACGGTTATCCGAAATGTGGCTTACACTAAACGATGAAAAGGGCTTGAGACCCTCGATACATACCTCTGTAATGATGCTATGCTAAATTCAGTGTCGAGGTTTCGTATGTGAATGATGTGGACTAGATGCTATGCTAAATTCAGTATCGAAGTCTTGTATGTAACACCATGGACGTGACGCGATGCTAAATTCCGTATCACGATCCTATTTGATAATAACCTGGACGAACCAACGCAATGTGTCCACACCAAACAGTCGCGGGTCTGTACCTATGTCGCCGGCCTTCAGGTGGCTCCGAAGTGCGCGGGCCTCTGATGATGTCGCCATGCTAAATCCGGGGCATCGAGGTGTTTGGAATTAGATAATGTCGGGGCATTGGTTGGTGGTAATGGGTCTCTCCCATTGTTTCGGAAGATAATAATAAACCGGTTTAATATGCTAATTATGTTGCTAGTATAATCTTGTATATCTCGTATGTCTTTATATATGCTCAATGCGTCTGATATTATCTGTACAACTCACTAGGCTCCTTTAGCCTAACACTTGCTTGGTGTCGATGTGTCTCTCAGGTGCTAGGGACGCCGCTCCCAAGTAGGCTTCGGGCTTGAGTGAGCATGGGGGGAAGAGGAGAGACCGGTCCTTTAGGCCGCGAGAATTGTGGTGGACGATAACCCTTTTGTAGTCTTCTTCCTATACGGAGTTAGACTAGTTTGGTTATTGTAATTCTTCCTTTGATTACAAACATTGTAATTAATTATACATTACTTATACCCCGTTTTGGGAAGAGCTCACGCCCTGGCGTTGCAATTTGTATACCACTTTTGTGCAAATGAAAGTTTTTGTTCGCCCTGATTTTTAGGGTGTTACATATATACATGTACATATATATTTAAATACAAATTTAAGGTGAAAACATTTTAAAATCTACGAGATTTGATATCGTTTATGGATTATGAATACAAATTAAATCTAAACATACTACTTGTCAACACAGTGTGAACCTTGTGTAACTTTCAAATGATTAAGCCTTAGGCGTTCATGTATATGTGTGTGTGCATGTGCACACGTGCATGTGTCTAGGTACACACATGCACATAGCAAGCACGTACATAATATGTACTATAATGGAATGTGTTATATATTAGAAATAACTTGTACTAATCAAGATACTAATTATTTAGTTAAATAATATTTTGATAAATTTAAAGTTGATAACTAAAATCTGATTATTTGATTATTTTTTAGACTTAAGGCAAGTTAGTTTGTCTCTTAAGAAAAGACAAAAAAGAAATGGATAATAAGACAATAATAAAAAAACAATAGAAGTCACATATTAGCACTTAATATAATTGTGATCAATTATTTGATCTAATTATCTAAGCAATTAAAGAGCAATTAAGGTGATAAGGCAAACATTTATACTCTATGGCTATCATCAAGAACATAAAGTTCATGAGTTGTAACAACTTTATTGGATGAAAATAGATTTGAGAAATCTAATACTACTAAAAACTGTGTATTATTGACGACCATTACTGACTGTTAAAAACAGTTGGAAAATTTGACCGTTTTTCGATGGTTACCGACTGTTTCTTTTTTCTTTTTTTTAATTAGTCTTCGGAAAACCATCGGTAAATTGAGCAGTCGAAAAGCAGTAGGAAAGAGTCGTCGGAAAAACCGTTGGTAGCTTTACTGACCAACTTTTTAGCGACCCTCGTTTCAACAGAAAATTGTCGATAAAGTCGTTTCCGACAGTTTACCCATTGTTTCTATCGTTGGTAATATCTTTATCTTTTAGTAGTGTAAACCTAATAAGTAAATCTGATAATCAAATGTTGATCCAAAAATAGCGTTGTTCCCTTTCCATATTTCCAAGGCATCAATCAACAACTTCTTCATATAGATTGTCAAATAAGATATAATTTGGTGTTTCATTAACATGATTCAGGTTATCGGTTAACTTAAAAACAAAGATGTCTATGTATTTGCTTAGTATGACAAGTTTTAGAAGCATTGATCTCTTTGAATTGTACTTACTCTAATGAAGCCTAATGCTTGATTCATATGGGAAGTTTTAAGTGGCCAAACAAAACGTGAGTTGGACCTAACGTGAGCATATTAAACGTCTGTACAATGATAAATAATGTAGAATTGAACGTTATACATACGAGCTAAAGTTCATAATAACAACTACTTTTAGGACAACAATAAGTTCAATTCAAGCATGTATTTATTGTGAAGTAGTGTGAGGCACTCGTGCTCTCTGAAGCTATATCATGCGCAATCTATTTAGGGTTGCAACAGGTAATCTTCTATTGGATGCCAAGAAGATGGTTGCTGCTATAAAGTCATCTAAAGACCACATCTCAGAATTTGGAGAGCTTATCTCTAAGTGTCGCACGATCCTCCTTCAAAATACTCTTAGTTCATCAAGTTTATTAGAAGGCAAGCAAATGTGGTACCTCAAGAATCCAAGCGTTTTAGCTAATACATTCCTTTAACAACATTTGTGTTGAGGTTCTTTATTCTACCGCCTTCATGTTCTAAAACAAAAAAGTAAACACTAATGGTAGAAATATGAAAAAAGAGAAAAAAAAATAGTGAAGGGGATTTAAAAATCAGCCGATACATATACACATAGATACGTAAATAAATCATTTCGTGGTTGTGTTGCATATGCATGATTTCATGCATAAACTAGTATCATGTGTGTATGTATATACATGTATTTTAATTATTTTCTTACATAACTTTCACATGATGATAAATAACCATCATATATGGATAGGAGAATATAAGAACAAAATAAAATCTCAGTTTTGTTTTGGAAATATGGTTTTCTAGATAATTAGATGTAGCTAATTTTGTTCTTAGTTATATCACTAACTCGATTATTAGATTTCTTAAATTAATATTTTAAAATAATAACGTGTAGCTTAAATGATAATTAATGAATGATAAGTTTACAACAAATAAATTGAACATTTCGAGTGATAAGGTTTGAAAGATTTTATTCATGATTCTTCAAAACAAAAATGCATGGAAGCAAATTCGTTACAACTCTTTTGCCATTAATTTCTTCTTTTGGCATGTGAATTTATAAACTATATATTATTGACATATTATAATATTATTTAACTCATGTGCACTTGTTCACGTAAGATGCAAATATAAGATTGACCACTTATGTTATAGTGTTCATCTTTTTAAATAGTTGAAAAAATATATAATAGTATTTTATTTTTCAATTTTACACGTTTACAAAGAAAAGATACCCACTTATATGTTTACTATAAGCATATCAAGTCAAAAACATATACAATTAGTTAATTATGAAAGTATCTTAATAGTATGCTTAGTATTACATATCTTCCTAATTTTATCCTCATTCCTCTTTCTCCTTAAAATATGCCCCAATATCATTTCTACATGTTTACAAGGTGGAAAGTTAGGGGTGTTTAAGATTGCTTATTTGAAATAATTTATGGTTTTTGTAAAAGTGTTTAAATACAAATCATGTCTAGCTTAGTTGGTCTTTTTACGAGCGGTAACATCCTGAAAGGGGGGGGGGGGGGGCTGTGGATGACATCCCAGTATACCCGGGTTTGAATCCACAGGAAGTCAACTTGAGGGTATGAGGAGTACTGAGGAGTACTCAGTCCTTGGGCTAGTCCAGTCATAGACTGGGTTGCCCCCTAGCCCAGTCAAAGACTGTGCTTGGGCTCTAGGTACATCGTAAGCTGGGCCAGTACATCGGCGGATTAGTGGGCTGCCCGTGGATGTCCGATACCACCGGGGAGGCATGCATGTGTGTGTGTGTCCGTGGTAGTCGTTGATAGACTAAACTAACGGCTTTTAGCTATATGGACCAAAATTGAAACACATTGCATATCACAATGACCATCGGTACATAAATGAAGTTTTGAAACGAAAGTTAAGGTCCAGAAAATACCAAGTCCATTAAAATTGTAACTTACTTTAAAGTAAATATAAATCAATGCATATTTTGAAGTAAAAAATTGAACATGAGTATACAATTAAAAGAAATATAATTTCTAGCATAGGTTTAGATTAATGCCATAACTAGGCATATATTTGGGTTCTTGTATTAAACTAAACATAAAAACCATATTTCCTCTAAAAACAATAATATTATTCTTAAGAAATGGATCAAAATAATCATTTTAGTAATAAATGTTTGGCCTTTTTCAAACATACGATTTAGTAATAAGACGCAAAGGAACACCAAGTGGACGACTTGGAATATGGAAATAGAAATTGTAACACATCAAAATATGGATCTTTTCTTAAATTAATGGTAGCATTATTTGGATTTAAGCAACCTGATAGTTATGTTTAGTCACAATAATAATTTATTAAATAGTTTGCCGTTAAAAAAAAAGTTTACCTTCTGTACAATAATTTTGTTTTACATATAAATTTCATACATTGTAAATATTAGATCAGTTATCTAAAAACATTCTAAACAAATTGTTTCTATTTCAAATCAAAATAATTAATTTAACTCGCTTTTAAGGCAGCATTTGGCAAAAATTATCTAGCATAAAAGTTAACTTATCGGCTACCAGTTATCTTATCAGCTAATTTGTCAAACACAACCTAATGGGGCGTTTGGTTCATTTCAGGGAATGAGAATGGAAATGAAAATGGGAATGCAGGAGAATGGGAATAGGAATGAGTATTGCATTGATGATGTTTGGTTAACCCATTATAATCAATGAAAAATTGTTTCATATTAAAAAATTATGTTTTTCCAACTTAAAAATACAAAAGATATTTCATTTAACACCCATAGATTGAACAATGCATGGAAAAAGAACCAAGTAGAAATAAAAATTTTATTCCCCCCAATTTGGTCAGGAATGGAAATTAATGGATCTGCAGGAATGATTCCATTATATAATATCAAACCAAACAGCAGTTTTCATTATCATTCTCATTCCTAGCCTCTCAATACCCCCAACCAAACACCCCCTAAATAAAGATTAAAAAACTCTATGATAAACCATAGTAATATAAAAATAGTTTGGGTATATTGTTGTACAATATGATAGAATATTAGAATGATATGGTGGATCTTGGAGGGATAATCATAAAATACCCAAAACTTATAGGTTTTGTTACAAGATAGTTTAGGAGTTTGTAAAATCGCTTCGATTTCTTTTTTCCAAGATGCATTATATAGTAGCTTTTGTTTTTTTAAGAGCTATAGAAGTTTAAAGTTTGATTTCATTTATAATTTTTAAGGGATGGTATTGAAGTCTGAGTCTATAAAATTGTTTGTTTTGTTAAATTGACAAACATCTAAACATGCATAATTATCTTAAACACGTCAATTGAAATGAGCATCGATGATCGCATTACGGGCCGAAAAAAATAGAAGGATATTGGCAGATTTGGAAGACTATGAAGTTTTAATCATATCTCAAATACCAAATCCCCATGTTTTGGATAATAAGCACACAGATCTACTAAATTCATGTTTTGCGTTTTTGCAAACTTGGCATACATCTATGCTAAAACCGACTTTGAAATCGAAAGAAGGGTGTTGAACGGAAGTAGGAGATAATCAAGTGACTAAGATATCACTTAATTTATCATAAAACATTAAGAGTTAAGAGATCCTAAAAGAGGAATAAAAACAAACGAGTTGAATTGCCTTATGCCTGACCAAGGTTCTAAACGACGTAAGACGTAGTGTGACAGCGAGGTCAAACCTTAAACATTACTAGTTACGGCAAGGCCATGACATTTTATAAGGTGTGCCCTATGATGGCACACTCACACATACACACATTCACATTTGTGCATGTTAGCGTTTTAAATGAGACCATGGAACAAATTAACTTCATCTCAAGTAATAAAATGGAAAACAAGAAAGAAAAACTATTGCTATCAAATATATAAAGCTTATAGAATATGATGTCAAAATCTCTTGAATTTTCACTCTATCACTTACTTCAATTTTCAAAGAATACGTGTCCAGCTCTACATGTACAAGAATGAGATTAAGTATTTACTTATTCGCGGTTTTGACTTTTTTTTATGTTTATTTAAGTCTTAAGTCACATACATATATAGTTATTATTTATCACTCAAGTTATATATTAAAAGTAACCTCAAGTCTTAGAAAATAACGTGTCAAAACATGTTACGATGCAAACCAAGCCTTAGAGTGAAGCCATGTGAGTTAACATGGTGGCGAACCCAAACCCTACAGTCGTAACACACAATAACAGGTTATTTAGAACACCATTTGTTTGACTGAATCAGATATAAATAAGAGTTTTAGAAGAAAAAGAAAAAAAAAACATTGCCTTTGAATCATGATTATTCCCAAATTCCCATCTTATGTTTTCTGAATTCTTTTGGTTTAATTTATGAACTCCTTATTTCAAGAGACTACAAATGAAATACCCCTTTCATAATGGGACCAACCAATTAAATAATGTAATATAGCAACAAAAGAAGGTGTTTGCAAAGCATTTTGCAAACTTCATGGCCTACTTATAGCTGATAGAAAACTATGGCTAATTTGTGATGGCTTCCATCTAAAATGTTGTTTTAATCATTGACCAGTCTTTTATTTATATTACTTGTTCTAAAATAAATGTTTATAATAAAAAGATATCAATTTAAAAAAATATATAATTAGTAATAATATCTTTTACATTTAAAAATGTATAGAAATCTACCACTTGTAATAAATAAATAAATAACTATTAAGTTTGGACATTGTATTTTGATTGGATGACAATAGCTAGTTTTTTTTTAATCGGATTATTTTATATTTGGTTAAAAAGTTTGAATACCTTTTATCTTTAATAAATTAAAAAATCATTTAGCAGATACAAAATTCTAGAATCGCAGGGGTATAACAGTAATTAATAATTAATGCAAACTTCATTTATTCTACGTGTAAACAGAAGACACGAAGACTCTCCCGATGTTGACCCATTTGGTATCAAAATAGGATAGAACGGAAGAAACTAGAACATAATATAACAATTGTTCAACGTTTGATGAAATAGAACTTGACAAACAAAGATTATCTAGTCTAGTGGTAGACATGGCTGGTCTTAAGATTTTGAATGCCCATAACGAAAGGCCAAAAAAATGCTCTTTTTATTATGCAAACGAAAAAACCAAAACACAGCAGGGGACAAACCAAAACCCTTACGTCGGATCTTAATTAAAAAAAAAGAATACAACAAGGGAATGTATAACGGTAAAAAAATGACTCAAAAAGTCTAAAAATGAACCTACTAATGGGTATTTAGATTGGAGTTGATGATGCCCCTTGACTTGATGATGCCCTGGGCCGTCGCCCTCTTGGCCTAGGCCCAGGGCCGCCCCTGGTGGTAGAGGTAACATCCTTGAGGGTTAGTAGATAGTATTCCCTACTACTTGATTCGAAACCTCGCGGCAACAAGTGGAGTTACCTAGGTTCTAAGCCAGCCTTGGGGGCGTTTTGAGACTGACACAGATTAGTCGGGAACCTGAATTGACTCCGAATACCACATAACGTGTATGTGTGAGTTTATTTGCCGTAAAAGAAACAAAACAGAACAAATAAAATGACCAACATATCTCTCCATATAAAAATCCTTCCAAACATAAAACAATGTTTTCCGTTCCTATTTGTTCAGTGCTTGTCCAGTGTACCAAGCCCACACCGTTATCGTTAAGAGAAAGAGAGAAAAAACAAGTAAAGCAATCGAGGGGTATAAAAGTAATTTCACACCCAATTAAACTGATATTAACGTTTCATCTCGCTCACTATAACAACCCAATTTCACTCCCACTTTCTCTCCCATCATCTCTGTAACTAACCCTCGCCGTCGCCGGCGACCAAAATCAAAACCCTAAAAATGGCGGTCACCGACTTCTTCGCCGGCGAGATCGCCACCGAGCTTTTCAAAATGCTAATCACCATCACAAGAAAAGCCTGCCTCTGCAAGCCCAGCGCCGAGCAGCTTCTCGTCTCCATCGAAGAACTCCTCCCAATCATCGAAGAGATCAAATACTCCGGCGTCGAGCTCACCGCCACACGCCAGATGCACCTCGACGTCATCTCCAGAGCTCTCCACGACGGCCACGAGCTCGCCGGAAAAGTCCTCGCCTCCAGCCGCTGGAACGTGTACAAAAACCTGCAGCTTTCACGGAAGATGGATAAGGTCGAGAAGAAGATATCGAGGTTTTTACGTGGTCCGATTCAGGCGCATATACTTGCTGATGTTCATCACGCGAGGTTTGAGAGCACCGAGCGGTTTGATCGGATTGAGGGATCGAATCGGCGGCTGGAGCAGCGGCTGGGGTCGATGAAGATCGGAGGGAGCGGCGGAGGGTGGTGGATTGAGGAGGCGGTGGAGAAGATTGGGGTGGAGGAGCCGTATGAAGGTGATTTGGTGAAGGTTGGGATGGAATTGGGGAAAAGGAAGGTTAAGGAGATGGTTCTTGATAGAGATGATTTGGTTGTAATTGGGATTAATGGAATTGGTGGAAGTGGGAAAACTACTTTAGCCATGGAGATTTGCAGAGATGATGAAGTTCGAAGTACGTTTAAATCTTTTCTTATGCATACCACCAAGTGTTCGATGAAATGCCTCTATTGTTTTCAACTTAATTTTCCCTCTCTTTTTTCCGTTTCTTATGCATACCAAGTGTTTGATGAAATTCCTATGTTGTTTTCAGCTTAATTTTCCCCTTTTTCTTTTTCTTATGCATACCAAGTGTTTGATGAAATGCCTCTGTTGTTGTTTTTCAGGTTATTATAGCAACAAGATTTTGTTCCTAACGGTATCCCAATCTCCGAACGTGGAGCAATTACGACAACGGATTTTCGATTTCATCTCAGAGTCCAAAATCAATGGGTGTTCTGATATTGGAAGCCAGTGGCCACTTCAATTCAATCCATGGAACACAGTGACACCCATGCTCTTGGTTTTGGATGATGTTTGGACACTTCCAGTTCTCAATCAGCTCATCATTAAGGTTCCCGGCTGCAAGATTCTTGTGGTTTCTCGTATCAAGTTTCAATCCGATCTTCTAAACGCAACCCATGAGTTGGAATTGCTTCGCGAAGAGGACGCAGTCTCTCTTTTCTGTCACACTGCTTTTGGGAAAACCGAAATTCCTCCTGGTTCTGATGAGAATCTGATCAAACAGGTATACTTTATTTCCCATTTTGTTAAATCATTAAATCTTATTAAGCATATATAGATTGTTATAGATAGTAAAAGTGTAATTGAATCGGTTTCTTGGGTTGGATAGATTGTGGAGAAGTGCAAAGGGCTTCCTTTGGCTTTGAAAGTGATCGGAGCTTCGCTAAGAGACCAGCCGGAAACGTACTGGAAAGCTGCCAAGAACAGGTTATCCCGAGCTCAACCGATCTGCGATTCCCACGAAACGGAATTGCTTAATCGGATGAAACTGAGCATCGATTACCTTTCCGATAAGGTGAGGGATTGCTTTCTTGATTTGGGTTCTTTCCCGGAAGACAAGAAGATTCCCTTAGATGTTCTCGTAAACATATGGACCGAACTTCATGATATCGATGAGAAGAAAACTTTTGCGATTCTTTATGAGCTTTCAAGCAAAAATCTTCTCACCCTTGTGAAAGATTCAAGGTATATATATACACAAAACCCCGAAAAAAGTCGATTGATTTTGCGGTTCTTAATTTGTTTAGGTGATCTTTGGTTCATATTCACATGTGAATATTGACATGTTTCAGGGTGGGAGATTCATATCATAGCAAGTGTGAGATCTTGGTCTCCCAACACGATGTGTTAAGAGATCTTGCGATTCACATGTGCAGCCTCGAGAACGTTAATCAGCGACGATTGCTGGTTATGCCCAGACGAGAAAACGGGGTTCCGAAAGAATGGGAAAGAAACAGCGATCAGCAGTTTCTTGCACAAATCGTATCCGTTCATACAGGTAAAAAGAAAACCCCTATAAATTTCGATCAAAATCTCGAATATTTTTACTATAAATGCTCATAGGAAAGACTTGAACTTTGCTTGTTTAGGTGAAATGAGAGAAATGGATTGGTTGAAAATGGAATTCCCGAAAGCGGAAGTTCTAATCTTGAACATCGATTCAACGGACTATTTCCTCCCTCCGTTCATCGAAAACATGCCGAAACTTCGAGCTTTGGTGTTAATAAACTACCTTAACAGCACGAAGACCGCAGAGCTTCACAACTTATCGGTTTTATCCAAATCGAGGAATTTGAGAAGCCTCTGGTTCAAAAAAGTAACCATTCCCCAACTTCCGAAGATCACGTTACCCCTCACAAACCTCCGTAAAATCTCGTTAATACTCTGCAAGATCGACATCAAAGACCAACCCGAACTCGACCTTTCTCTCCTCTTCCCTCGCCTAACCGAGCTCACGATGGACCACTGCGTCGAAATGACCAAACTGCCCTCGAGCATCTGCCAGGTGAAAACGCTCAAGAGCCTGAGCATCACCAACTGCGAGATCGAAGAACTCCCGTCCGATCTCGGGAAATTGTTGTTTTTACAAATCTTGCGGGTTTACGCTTGCCCGAAGCTGAAAACGCTTCCATCGGGGATCAAGGACCTTATATGGTTAGAACACATCGATATCTCTCAGTGTGTTGCTCTTCATGGGCTTAATGACGAAATCGGGCGTTGTGCAAGCTTAAAGGAGCTCGATATGCAGGAATGCCTGCAGATAAAGAGGTTGCCGAACTCGGTAGCGTGGTTGCGATCGTTGAGACGGGTTATATGTGACGACGAGATCGCATGGCAGTGGGAAGAAGTCACGAAAGAGCTCCCGGGTCTTTGTGTGTTAGTAACGGAACAAAATCATGATCTCGAATGGCTTAAGGAGTAAATAAGCTAATTTTTTATAATCTTATTCGAATCTTGTAGATATTAATGGTATAAATAGATGTTTTTAATCGGAATTTCTTAGCATTTTCTGACTTCTTTTTCTTCCGATCCTGACTAAAATTCGTGTCATATGCAACTGTCTCGCCCTGCATCCCTTCGAGTTTCCTGTATCGAGAGGTTGTAGGGTGACACAGTTGCGTATGATTTTTTTAGTTAGGATCGGAAAAAAAGTGACATAGAAAACTAATAAACTAAAATGTAAAGAATTAAAGTACGGCAAGAAAATTAAAAATTAATTGTATAAAGATGGTGACAAAGTCTTTAAATTAATGCTCTTTGACATGGTGTGATGGAATTCCCACAGATGGAGAAAACGCGTTAAGTTGTGGTCTCAATGAAAGTAACATGTCATGTTGCTTAATAAACATTCTAAAAAACTATCAAAGATTTATCTGAAATGTTAAAGGGCTTGTAGCTTAGCGGCATTTAGAGTGTTTACAAGGTGTCTTTCTTCTTTATAGTTGTGGGTTTGAGTTTTGCTATGGACAGTGATGTAAATTTAGGAGTAGGTTAGTGGGGTGTGTATGTAATCTGTCGTTCAAAAAATTTATGTGAAGAAGACAATTTGATTTGGATATCAGATATAGGATAATATGGTTAGTTTAAGCATGGATTAAATATTAAGTTAGAAACAAATGTTACATATAACTATTTAGAAAATATGTCGTTGAGCTCGTTTAAGAATAATCGAACCGATCATCAGAAGTTTCGAAACACTGAGTTATACTTGTAAATAAGTTGAGGTCTTTGGGCTCTTCTTTTTAATAATTTCAATAACCGGGGATTATTCTTCGTTATTATTTTCAAGGTTTCATAAATCTAGTCGAGATGCACACATAAGTTGATTTATACTCCCATTTAAAAAAGTGATAAATGCTATGAGAATGATTTGTTTTAATTTGTTTGAAAATCGAAAGTTAGGTATACTTTGTCATTCCCTGTCCTCCTATCAAATTTCTTACAGGTAATCATTTCATGTTAGAAGTTGACATCTTTTTAAAAAGTCCAATTGAAGAATTGATATTCAGTGTTGATATGTAACAACAATCGTTTGAAATACGTCTTTAAATGATTTTTACATTTAAAATGCATGTTTATTAAGATAATATATTTTAAATTGGATTATGTACAAACTCATCCAATCCATTTAAAATAAACTATCACGATTACGGTTACATATCCAATGATCGTATCTGGTCAAAATTTTCAAGATAAATTGAATCAACGGTTTCTTAGATGCTAGAATTCCCCAATAAAATTAAATAAAAAATAATCCAATTACCATAAAATAGCCAAAGATCAACAAAACTATCAGATGTGTCGCTGAGGTGTGGTGGCCGGAAAATTTGTCGGAGCCGCTAATAGGGGCTGTCGGAGGTATAACGTGAATTTTTGGGAGAGAATGAATTTAAGGAGATTTTTTGAAATGGCTATAAAAATTATTTTCTCTTAATTATATTTATCATATATTCTAGTTGATATTTGCATGTGATGCTTTTAAAATGTTTAGAGAAATATGTGAATAATTTATTCATTTTGTTGAAATAATGGATTGATTGGTTGAAAATTAGATTAAAATATTAAAAAATATATAATTCTAACAAATAAATAATCAACAAATGAAACCGATAATAGTTAAAACGATCGGATTGAATTGATTTTCCAATGTTATTTGAATTGATATTGTTATAATGTAACACCAATGAATAAAATACAATTAGATCGAATCTATACAAATTTATTGATTTCCATTGTCAAACGTCCTAATTTTACAAATCTATATAAATTTATTGATTTCCATTGTGAAACATCCTAATTTTAAATTCTTAGGAAAATGACACAAGCCAATTTTTATCAAAAAAGTCACAATTATGCCATCACCATTCACACCAAACACCTTAAAGAAATGGCAATTATACAAGCTATTTCACAAGATTTTATAGCATAATTTTGGACAATGCTATTGACTTAATTTCAAAATCAAATTATTTATACATCAAGAATATAAAAAATAAGTTTTGATATTGACGTGTAAAAAGAAATCACTTTGTAGGGATGCATTTAGCAATGTATAGGAGTGCCATTAGCTTCTTTTATAATTTTACGTACTTTATATTAGGGATTACTTATTCAAAATGTATCCAATTATCTCTAATATACTATTGTATGTGTCTACCTAAAAAAATTCCTTTTGTATATATCAAACTTTATTTTTTAGTCTATTGTGTGTATTTTTGATACACACAATAGTATATTGGAGGATAGTTGGATACACATAATAGACTCAAAAAATACACATAATAGACTAAAAAATAAAGTTTGATATATACAAAAGGGATTTTTTT
>CM058041.1:9150933-9212583 GCA_030169165.1 Centaurea solstitialis | reverse complement strand
CTAGGTTCGTCCTTGTGTAAGCTAGTGGTATCACAACCGATGGCTTTGCGATTTGCAAGTTGATAAACGGATTGATATGACTTCCCGTGTACTTTATGCGTAAACGCAAGTATCAAGATACTGTAACTTCGGGTTTTTATAGTTTCTACCAGGGGCAGATTCACTTACCACATTAAGGGGAATATGCCCCACTAGAAATTAAGAAAAAAAATTTGAAGGTTAAAAACAAGTTTTTCCTTTTTTGTGACACATAGCATAGTTATCTCTAATGAATTTTCGTATAGGCCCCACCAACTAAAAAACGTAACTCGTAATCAACAAAAAAAAAAACGAAAAAAATCTCAAAATATACAAAAAAAAAAAAAAAACTTAAAAATCCCTTGAAATCAACTAAGAATACTTTAAAATTTCTTCAAACAATAAAATCAGGCTAAAAATATACCATAGGACTTTGTGAGCCTTTAATATGTTTAAAGATGCCACACCAGAAAAAAAAATCCTGAATATCGTTGGCTATCTTTGGCATTGGTTCAAAATTGTAAGAAAACAATGGTTTACGATGTTTTTTTGAACGGCAAGTTAATGCACACACACGTTCCAGCGATATCGGGCCACCTTACGGGCAATTCTACTAATTCGCTGCGACACGGCCAACCTATGGCTGAACCCGACCGACATGTTATAGGACCCTATGGAGCAACCCGAACCGGCCCGGAAGGACCAAATCTAGAGTCTAGATATCTCAGGAAAGTGTCGCCGTGGGATTCGAACCCTGGTAGTGTGGCTTTCACCCGACACCCCAAGGATGTTACCTATCCAACTAAGCTAGCCCCAGTTGATAATGGTAGACGATGTTAATTTACATTTTCTTAATGGATGTTTACTTGAACACTTACCCGATATGTGCCTATCGGTAAAATTGAACACTATCACTAACATATCGTTCAATATTTTAGTCTCTCAAAACAATATTGTACGCAACAGCCAATGGCGCGTAGCTCGTTGGTAATGGGTGGGGGCATAGTTTATCCAAAATCGAATTGGTCCTGGGTTCGAGCCTAGGGCACCCCCATAGCCACAACCGCTAAGTGAGTCAGATATGCCCCCCACATTATGGAATTGGCAGACGATTGTGGGCCGGTTGAGGTTGCCGGTATCAACATTTTGTCCAAAATATTGTACGCAACAATTTATCGGTAAACTCTTATCGGGTAAGAGTTGCCGATCTCACTTGTCGGACAAGACTTTCGATTCATAATATCGGATAAGATTTTAGTCATTTTCATGTTCGTCCCGTAAAATAAATTGATGCTATAAACACTTAGCAAACAAAACGTCAAATAAACGACCACATAGTTATCTTATTGGAAACTTTTTGGCATAAAATAAATGTTTTCGTTCACAAGGTGGTGGTTATTTGAGATGATAATAAGAGAGGCTTTTAACATTAAATGTTAACAACCAAAAGGTCGGTCGTTATTCTGAATTCTATCACCTTGGTGTTTGCAAAGAAAGAAATCGTACAGGAGGGAATAATAAGTTGGCAGCAATCGTATACCGTCGGTCCACCGTACACCACTCGTCTCTAATCTGGGCCCCACAACTGACATTTTTTTAATTGGAGCTCCCTTTTTGCCCCCCACACCCACAGGTGAAAAACAAATGGACCGCTGGACGTGTCCCAAATATGGATCCCACGGTGTTCCCCTCTCGCCGTATACAACAAAAGCCCATTTACCTTCTCTAGGCTATTTTTTATAAACGTAGCTTATAAGATAGCTGGTAGCGTATAAACTAGCTGTTGATTAATAAGCTTGTTGATAGCTGATAAGTTAAGTGTTGAACAAATTATGTTTGGCAAAAACTAGCTTATGAGTATGTAAAATGACCAAAAAGGGTATCTTTGAATTCAATAAATAATATTAATAAAGGTATAATTGAAAAAAACTACAATAAGTTCCTCATAAGCTACTCAAAGTAGTGTTTCAAAAAGCTAACTTATAAGCTAGCTTATTTTTGCCAAACACAACCTTAATCTCACTAATTTAGAAGATATATTTTTGAAGTTGCTATTTACACCATTTAACCATGAATGTAAACGTATTGAGAATTGGTATTAATACATTAGAAACGTAAAAAGTACTTTTTCATATTGATGTGCATGTGAAAAACAATACACTTCTAAAATGTGGATATCAAATTAAATCATTTACCCTCCTCATATCTTCTTGTTATCTCCTGTTGTTTATGCCCACATTACCATATGGGCCTCTTTTTTGACTTTTATCTTTAAGAGTCAAAGTTTGGATCCAGTTGTCCATGGATAGATAGTCAACAATTTGGTTAGGGTTGTTGGTCTTGCAGTTGCATGTCCTATTCACTTTTTTGTATTTTATTTTATTTAAAGATCTAAAAAGTATATACTAAGACGGTGTTTATAAATTATAACTTCTTGGTCTGTAAGTATTTGCTCGCATAAGATTCTTAGTCGGTAAGTATTTGATGACATAAAACAAATATTTCTGGTAAGGAATTCTGAAACCGGTAAGCGTTTATTGGGTAAGAGTTATTTCCATACTTACTGTGGTAAAAGGTTCGTTACTTGACTCCTTGCCTTTTATCTTATCGGGTAAACTTTTTTGTTTTTGCCATGCATGGACAATCAATAAGATAAATGACATTGGTAAACATTAAGCACGGTAAGCGTTTAGTAAACAGCCCGTAAAATACAGGTGATCAATTTGGCTCGAGACCGATTTGAACCAAGGCTTGTCCAATGGTTTGGGACAATGGCAGACTTAAATGAAACTTGGTAGACGGAAAGGGAAAAGCCCTAGTTGAAGTCGGCTTTTTTGAGCAACTTAAGTAAAAATATGTATTGTTGATTTCAATGGTGTAGTCCTCATAAACAAAACCCCCCATTTTCACGCTTGATCATTGTTCTCCTTGCATATCAATCTCCATTGCCAGTTGGTCGAGTTTTACATCTTTTCTTAAATATATATCTATTACACGTTCATTTAGTATAAAGATAAATCAATCCACCTATTTTTAACTTTCTATATACTTATACTAATTCATCTAGAAGAAAACTATAAAAAATAACAATATTAACCCAAATGGTAGAAGAAATAGTCAAAACTATAGTTTACCTTTTTTTTTTTAACATAACAAACCTTATAAAACCGAATAACCCGATATTGTTTTGGTTATGATGGGTTATTCGGTTTCGGATATTTTATACCCTTAAGCCCCTAGTAACCTAAATTGTTGGATCCATTACAGGGTTTTAAATGGCTTGACCGGAGGAGTGTCAAAAAAATGTTCCTAATACATGAAACATAATACACACTAAAATTTTAAAAGGTTTTTAATATGCTAGGCGGCTTACCACTAGACTTCAAACTTTACTTTATAACATATCTAAAACTTAAAAAAATTCCATTGTATCTAACCTGGTATAGTTGGTGACTTGTTGACGTGACACCGTTGGAGTATGGTACTAGCGACACTGCGATGAGGTGAGTACTAGTTAGAGGCATGTTAAAGATGTAGCTATTCGTTGATGTCTTATGTGCATTGTAGATAACGACATTTCTTGTGTATTTGTAACATATGACTTGAGACTTAGTTTTAGTGTAAGACTTTGTTTGTATTTTAAGTATTGATGTATAGAAAATAATTTATCTTTATTCAATGTATTAAAAAAAATTAATAGTAGTCGTTCTTTCTAAATATAAGTGTGTTACATAATACTATGTTCGAAAAAGATTCATATAATATTTAAAAAAATGCACCTATTTTTTCATGTGCATTGTCTTTGAACCTGACATACGCTGCAAATGGAGTCGCATGTTTATTAGAAGAAATATTGATTCTTTAGGTATTAAACACCATTCAATTTGATCAACTAAATTATGACGGACTAAAAGAAAAGAAGAATATGAAGGGCTTGTAGAGATGTACACGGAAACCCGTTTTTGTTTGACTTGAGAAAAAATTGAAACCGGATTTTAAAAAACCGGTTTTCCAAGACCTGGTTCGGTTCTTAAAAAAACCGGTTTCTTTACTGGTCCTCGAGTTTCATGTAGACCGATTATTTTACCGGGTAAAAAACCAGTTAAAACACGGGATTTTTGCCCGATTAAAAAACCTGATTTTCAAATTAAAAAACTAGCTGTTATGGTGATGTTGGGCAACAATGGTATACTAATATAGCCGTTTGTGACCGTTTTTGAGCCAAAAAATTACCATTTTACCCCATAAACATATATAAATAGTTTGAGGATGTGTTACTTTCATTCCACAGCAATTCTAACTCTCTAAATCTCGAACTATCTCCATTTCATACCAGTGTCCAACTCTATTATATACTATTTATATGTATAACTTTAATTATATATAAATTGTATTTTATATAATTTTATGGTATAAAGAAATCAAGGAAAAAAATAAAAAAATTGAACCAAATCGGTTTTGGAACCAGTTTTTTTTAGAACCGGTTCGGTTAGTATTCGAAACCAGTTTTACTGGGTAGCATATTTTGGACACTAGCGACCCGATTATTTAAAAAATAAACTTTATGGGCTAAAATATTATTGGACCGGTAAATGTGGGTTTGTATGTGGAGTTGGGCCCAAAATATTATTGGACTAAAAAGGTAACAAGAATTAGTTATAGAGATGGGCCCATATTTATACGGCCCATACATAATTTGCACCACTAATTTAATTCTTGTGGTTTCTTGAAAATAACACTTTTCCTTTTTTAAGATTTTAAAGTTATATAGTCACTGTGATTTATAAAAGCAGCAAAGATTTATTAAGTCCCTTTTTTAAGACTTTTCCTTTAACAATCATCAAAAAAATTTGTACACTTAAAGTATTCGTTCCTTGATTGAGGTCTATTGTCTCATTTTATCCAATAAAAAACAAAATTTTGATTTTGGTTCTTGTAGTTTTTGTTTGGCTAATAGACGTAAATATCAATAAAAGAACGAATACATTTTTCATTTAAAAGAATTGTTTAACGGTACTTAAAGGATGGATCAAATTTGGACGTTTTTGTAAACCACAATGGTTATCTTATAGTTACGAGAGTACATTAAAAACGAAAAATGTATTTTCACAAACCACTGGGACCAAATATGTGCTTAGGTAATATCATTTGGAGGGACACTGGATGATATCCCTATCTGACCCGAATTGATCATGGGGTGAGCATGTGACCCTGACCATGGGTTGGGCCATGGTCGCCGGGGATTAGTTGGGTGCCCGTATGGATCCCGGATACCTCGTCGACTTCGTGTCGAGACGTGTGTGTGAGTTGTCTGTCGTTCAAAAGAAATTGTCGTTAGGATCATCATAAGTGCTTAGACTATGCGTTATGGGTAACCCGATGAGGGCGGGTAAGGTGCAGGTAAGCAACGAGTAGGGTGGGAACACCAAAATGCGCCACCTGTTCGGCTAGGGGTAGATGCCATCAGGTTGGAAAAGCCAACGAGGAAAAGAAAAAGGAAGGGAAAATGATATGATGTTGATTCAACATCGGGTAAGGATAGGGAAGAGGAAATGTATAACTCATGTCCTCACGATAGTGAAGTTTTATTGAGTTTCCTCATTCATTAAATTGGTAATGATGATATATGAAGCAAACTAGTCTTGAGACCTTCCCACTTTAGCTTTTCAAAATAAAAGGTCTTTTAGATAAATATATTTTTCATTTCTTGAAATAAAAGTAAGGTCTAAGTAGAAGTGTATTTAGATTCCATTTTCAATGGTGAGACAAAATAATCACCATGCATATTATTTTAGTTTATTTAAATTTACTATCGCAACACCAGGACCTAATTAACCAGATTCTAATAGTTAAAAATCGAAATAACATTATACTTAGGGGCTGTTTACTTGTTTTAACTGGATAAGTGCAGATTCGGGTAAGAGCGCTGACTCGAGTAGTGTTGTCTCGGGTAAGTGTTGTTTGGGTAAGAGTATATAGTACATGTTTTTGGTAAGTGCTTACCAACAAACAAAATTAATATTTTAACCTTTTTTTTGTAGTTGGATGTTAAAAGAAAGAAAAAGGAAAAAGAATGGGCAAACATGGAATAAATAGATTTGACCTGGGTAAGCAACATTTTGGTTCTGGCTCAGTTAGATCTCGATTAGACCCGTGGTCGATCAGATTTCAGTCAGATATTAGACCCGGTCAAACCTCGATCAACATCAAATAAACAACCCCTTAATTTAGTTACGTGTACATGTTTGCATTTGTGTGGTAAACTTATATTCACAAACAAACCATTTTCACATAAATCAAAAGACAATACAAAGATGCACAAAATGATGCATGAATACCATTTATGCATATGAAATTAGTGAAAAAACATATTTTATAAAAGCAAATGTCTTATAAAAAAATAGAGTAAATTACATATCTGGTCCTTGTAGTTTATACTATATTGCACTATTGGTTTCTATTTTGAAGTAATTATGGAAAAAGTTCATGTGGTTTACAAACATTGCACACTATTGGTCCCTAATCCTAACTCTGTGTGAAATCAATCTGTTAAACATATGAACAAATAGTGCAATATAGTGTAAGTTACAAGGAACAACGGTCCAATATAGTATAAACCACATGAACCAACATTGTAATATAATGTAAATCATAAGGACCTTTTTTATAATTATTTCAAAATAAGATCAATGATGCAATGTAGTATAAATCACAACAACCAAATATATAATTTACTCTAAAAAGTATGTTCATTGGATATTTTTCAAAAGAGTATTGTAATGAGCTATACTACATTTCCTTTCATTATGTTGTAAAAGTTAACATATGATGAACAACCATTTTATCCAAATTCCTCCCTCTTAGAAACCCAACAAACTATTGTCGTTGAATTTATTTTTGAACGAAAATCATGTAATTTGTTTTAATCCATTACCTACTGTATTTACATCATATGAAAAGTCAAATATTATAGTTTAATTTTTAGACATAAGGATACCACAACTAAGTGGAATTGGATAAATTAAGTTTACTCAAATAATAAACATTAAAAATAATCATATCAGCAACACTATATATATTGTTTTATAGAAAGATTTTCTTTTGTGAACTTGTGAACTCAAGCCAAAACGACGATTTCATAGGTTAAATCAATGAAATCGGTTCATGAAATTGTTTGATATGATGAAATTATATTATATAATTCATTTTTTGATGAAAATGTTTCGTATTTCGGTATTTTTTACGTAACTTTTTCATTCTTATGAAACTGTTTCATATATTTTTATGAAACGTTTTGATTTCACATAAAACCACCGAAATATGAAACAATTTCAACAAAAAATGTATCATATAATATAATTTCATCATATTAAACAGTTTCGAGAACCAATTTCATCATATAATCGTCTTTTTGGCGAAGTTCACAAGTTCACACAAAAAATAAGTTCACAAAAGAAAATCCTCTTGTTTTATAATATAAAAAAAAAAATACACAAAAACTAATTTTAATAATTTTCTACTTTTTAATAGTTTTCATCTAATTTTTTTTACGGCAATAAACTCACACATGCACCCGCGGTATCCGGGCATCCAATTGGGCAACACCGACTAATCCGCAGCGACCCGACCTAGTCCACATAGACTGGACCCGCCCAGGCACGACTAAGCAAGACCATGACTGAGCCTGCATGCTCATAGACTGGCATGCCCGTTACCTGGACCCAAACCAACCCGAAGGTCGGCCCAAAGTCTGGGTATCGCCGAGGTGCTACTCCCATGGTTTGAACCTGAGACCAATGGATGCCATCCAGTAGCCCCAAGCTTTTTGCCACTTGAGCTACACCTCTTTGATAATTAGTCGACTCGATTACATGCAACGCAAAATCAATAACATCAATAAGTTTGTCTTGAAGGTCAAAAATGAATACGTAACTTTAAAACGTATGATATAAAATAATACTTCTTTCTATTTGTCTTATTAGTCGGTACAAATATTTAGTTACGTATGTAACACCTTCTTTTTTAATAAAACAACAAAAAACCGTAAAATAAAATTAATTACTAAAATCGGAAGTAACGAAAAATAAATAAAATCATGATTATATAAAACGTCCATAAAATAAATATTGCACCTTTTAAAACAATTCACCATAGAAAAAAAGTATTCATTTTCCTTCCAACAAATACTTTTTTTTTGTTATGTAAACAATCCATATTATTTTCCAATTTTCCTATTAACTAGGATGAACAAAATTAAACATATCATGATTTTTCATTTAAATTAACTCCCAACAAAAAAATTATAATCTTTTTTCAATTTACATCATCAAGAATGGAAACCCTAAAGTATTGATCCATAAAAATGTCCAAAAATATACTTTCTTTAATGTACTCTTACAAAAAATATGCTCAACCCATGGTTTGAACCTGAGACCAATGGATGCCATCTAGTAGCCCCAAGCCTTTTGCCACTTGAGCTACACCTCTTTGATAATAGTTTTCATCTAATTAGTCGACTCGATTACATGCAACGCAAAATCAATAACATCAATAAGTTTGTCTTGAAGGTCAAAAATGAATAAGTAACCTTTAAAACGTATGATATAAAATAATACTTCTTTCTATTTGTCTTATTAGTCGGTACAAATATTTAATTACGTATGAAACACCTTCAATTCTTTTTTTTTTTTAATAAAATAACAAAAAACCGTGAAATATAACTAATTACTAAAATTTGAAGTAATGAGAAATAAATAAAATCATGATTATAAAGAACCTCCATAAAATAAATATTGCACCTTTTAAAACAATTCACCATAGAAAAAAAATTATTAATTTTCCTTCCCAACAAATAGTTTTTTTTTGTTATGTAAACAATCCATATTATTTTCCAATTTTCCTATTAACTAGGATGAACAAAATTAAACCATATAATGATTTTTAAATTCAATTAACTCCCAACAAAAAAATTATAATCTTTTTTCAATTTACATCATCAAGAATGGAAACCCTAAAGTATTGATCCATAAAAATGTCCAAAAATATACTTTCTTTAATGTATTCTTACAAAAAATATGCTCAATTCTTGCCCATCTTCAGCCCCTTCAGGATTAATCATATGAAAAGCTTCAGAATCTTTACTTCCCACCACCCTATCAAATCTTGCCCTCATGTATGTCAACTCTCCGTCCACCGCCGACTCCTTTTCCGTCAACGCCGGCAGCACTCCGGCCCCCATCGACACCCCCCGTAACGACTGCATCACGTGAAGCTCGTCGTCCGTCATATTCTTTCGCCTTATCGAATACCCGTACTTCCTTCCGTTGCAATAGACGCCCCACACGAACTCTTCTAGAACCTTCTTCTTGTGCGTCTTCGTTTCGCTTTCCAAAGATAAGCGAACGATATCCGAGGCCATTTCCTTTTGGAACGCGGTGGAGCTCATGGGGAGCTCGATCACGAAGATCGGGAGGCGGTGTGGGTCTTCTTGGATGGCTAGGCTTACGCGTCCTCTTCGGTGGCCGAATAGGGTTCCGGTGGTGGCGTGATCGGGGAGGAGGGGCTTTCGTGGGCGGCCCAAGAGGGCGACCATCTTGCAACCGGAGGTTAACATGGGAAGAAGCTTGAACATGCGAAAGATGCCGCCCCCGCCCCCGGTGGAGGAGCGGGTTTTCGATCGTTTTTCGCGATTGGTGGTGTGTTGTAACAATGATATAAGAGAGGGATTTTCCATTTGATGGAAAGGGCTGGAGTGGACAGAAGGCATTGTTGTTATTAGCTTAATGAGGTTATAAATCAAAGGGGTGTGTGTGGAAGGTACAAATTAAGAGGGAGCCATTGAAATTTATAGAAGGGGTTTTAAAAGTCATGAGGAAGGTTGTTTTAGAATAAATATGAATTTAAATACTATAAAACTAAATGTTTTATAATTTATGATTTGTATTTAATAGATATATGCAGGGACAAATTCAATTGAGAATCATAAATATTTTAAGAAATAGGATAGGAACTATATGCTTAGGTAACTAATTCTTCCAATCCTCTCAACCCCATTGCCACATCAGTTGCCATATTAGCTTTTTTTCAACCCTCCCATTAACCCTCTGAAATCCTCTCTAATTAGTACCCAACCCTCCCAACCTTCTCACCTTTTATTTAAATAAAACACACCACACACATAAAAGCAACAACCCGCCTATTAAACGAGCAGTGTGTCCATGCCGCTCACAACCCCAGCCTGCTGAACCCGCCTCCGGCGTAGCCATACCCGCTCAACCCGCCGAAAGCCGCCGGCTTCGAACCCGCCCAACCCAATACTCCGGTACACATAGCCTTATGGATTATTCATAATGAATATTGTGATAGATATTTATAATGTATATCATCATATTCATCATAAATTACTTATAAATATAGTTGGTTTCTTGATTTTTAAAAATATTTATGATTGTGATACCTCATATATATGATGTATTATTAAATTAGGTATAATCAATAGAATGTATGCTTTGACATACTTTAACTTGTAAAATTGAAATAGACCCAAATAAGAAATAAATTTGATTCCTTTATTAGGGTATTAAATTGAAAGATTGATATAACACAATAACTAAATTAAATATTTTTTTGCCATTTAGGATAGTTTCATTCAAGTGGGAAAGGAAAAGGATGTTAAGAATCAACTAAATAGCCCTATTTAGTTAGAGCTAGGCAGCCAAACTACATGATGCATGATTAGGAATCACTTGTACCATACCATCTAACAATGCACACATCGCATCGTCGACGATATCTGAACCATGTAAACCATTAGTAATGTCATATGAATCAGGTAAACTTCTGATCAATCTATCGGTCAACGAATATGGTTCTGGCAAACCTAAATTCTATGAACCTCATAAAAGGTTAAGTGATGGATGGCTAGACCAACCTGGATTCCATAGTTATAATAGTTAGGTTCACAATCTAAGGAAACAAGAGGTGGGTGAGAGGGTCCAATGTTTGATGTGACCAAGTTTATAGTGATGAAAAAAAGATAAGAGGGGTGGTGGTTGGACCACAACTTATGTGGGGAAAGTTTATGATAAAAAAAGAATTGGGAGATAAAGTTAAATTGTTAGATGGGTATCCATCCTTTCCTTTAATAAAATTTATTATTGTTGTTATTTAAAATACATATAATTAGATTACCCTAAAAAATATTATTTTTTAAACATGGGTTTTCATGATCGTAAACAAATTTTCTTGATTTCATTATAGTTTATAGGATGTTTTACTTGTTTAATCATTAACCAATAATTTGGATGAAATTATGTGACAAAAACAAACTTTATAAAATAATATTATAATTGTTGGAAGAATGAACAAGAAAGGCAATGGTATTTATTATGAGCATATGAGGAATGGTGCTTTTTCTGAACATTTTAACATGGGGTGTTTCTACATCTCCCTTGCCTTTATTTTATGCCTTTTCCCCCATTCTTATAAGGTGTTCTTTGTCCATTTATTCCTAATAAAACAATCATAAAAAAAATATTATTTGGTTCATCACAAAGTTGATTAAAGAGTAATCTATTCTTTCATAAAGATTGAAAAATATAAAGGTTCAGTTTATATTAAAAGAAATTGGCTTACATAATTTTTTAAAGTGTCCTTGTTATGCCGGTTATATGGACGTTATGTAATATTTTTCTTAACGATAGATAAACTCACATACATGTTCCTACGGAATTCGGGATTCATTTAGACACCCGACTAATCCGTGTTGGTATCAAACTGACCCGAAGACCAGTCTAGCTAACTCCACTTGCTGTCGCAGGGTTTCGAAGCCGGGTTGCAAGCGATAGTATCCATAAAACTTTGTTATGGACATTATGTTATTAAACTTGAACATATACTAAACTAGCTATAAAGTAAGTACTATAATTATAAAAAAATAATTAAAATGAACCTAAAAGATTATGTATTTGTACTAAAATGGGACATGGGGTCACTTTGCTTTGAAGTGATTTCTCTCTTTGTTTCACAATCAAATTGAGAACCCTCTAAACAAATGATGAACCTTTGCAACAAGATAAACTTTAATTCATGTTAAGATGTATGATTTGATATTTGGATTACCAAATATATCAAATGCTTCTAAGACTTTGTAGGAATCCATCACATTCAGATAATGATAAAATGGTTGCTAGATTTTGTTTACTTTCTTTAATTGGTCTTGTATTCTTGCCTACAATGAATCAATCATATTGAGAATTCAATAAGTGGTGTCAAAGCACATGCCAAGTAAACCTTTTGAAACACTATCTCACTGAAATCATGATCAAATGCATTAGACTATTTGAAAAAATGACAAAACAAGAATTTGGACGTTTTCGACAATGTTTTTCGACATGAGAAGTGGCTTATAAGGTAGTGTTTGGTACGCTGACAAGATTCAATATGACTAGATAACACATAATTGGATAGGATAAGAGAGTCGTACTGAACAATACTGGATGAGATAGGATTGGACATAACACAGCCTGTCTGGTGTTGGTACTACTAGGACCGAGCATGATAAAACTAGATAAGTTCCTACCAAAAGTTATTTGATGATTTTATATATCATATATTAATTATAATTATCGTAAATAAAGTACATAATTTAATTTATAAACATTTTTACACAATTTTCATATACATAGTTACATACAAATATAATAGTACCAAATTTGAATGAAAATTTTGATATAATTGATGGTAGTTTGAAAACCCCCGATTTACAAAGAAAAAAATTATGTTTTATTTAGCTTGAAAGATCCTTATCGATTGGTGAATGTCCGTTGAAGATTTTAGCAACAACAATGGTTGTGGAGGCAAAGAGACATCAGTGATTTGTGAACGATGGTGGTTGTGGATAGTGGTGGTGATGGCTGTCTACAAACGGTGAATGAGGTAGTCGATGTAGTGGAGGTAGTGGTTGTGGTGGGCAGAGGTAGTGATAACCGATAGTGGTGGTGGTTATCGTAGAAGTTAGGTGGCCTACAGTGGTGGTGGTGGTGATGAACGGTGGTTGTTGGTGGTCAACGATGGTTGTGAAGGTGGTGTAGGAGGTTATTGTGGTAGAGTAGGATGTGGAGGATTGGAGGTGGCCAATGGATGGTGGTGGTTAGTGGCCAACGACGGTTATGGTCTAATGACAGTGGTGGATGAGGTTGTGGGAGAGGAGGTGGTGGTGGTGGATGGTGGGTGAAGGTGGTTGCGGAGGTGGCTTAGTGGTAAACGGTGGTGGAGGATGACACCTGAAATAATATTGTTTCCATAAAGTAGAGATCTAGAATCAGGTTCATAAATACCATGAATATCTACTGGAGGTGGTTGTTGTGGAAGATGCGGTAGAGGTGGTCGATGGTGGTGCCGGCCACAACTAGCGTGGTGACTATAAAACAAATATCATATTAAAGCTATACATAACACAATGATTATTTAGTAATATTTTAGTTTCTTTCTATTTTTTGTCTCATGTTGTTCCACCTATTTTGGTGGAACAAAAAAAAACATTTTTGCCTCATGTAGTCATGTTGTCCAACGTTGTCTTAGTTCTTGTCCATGTCTTATGTCGCACCAAATGTGGGACAGTGAATTTTGTTTTGTCCCATGTCGTACCAAATTACGTGGGACAATGAGTTTTATCCCATTCTCCCATGTCTCGTCCCATGTACCAAACGTAACCTAAGAAATAAAATATATAGGGGCAAATCAAATGAGCATTGAAAAATGTTAGAAAAATGTAAAAACTAGTTTGTTTGATAATCGAAATTGACAACGTTGTTTCACATGTGATACTTAATATGTCCAAATGTTTCATATATGAAACACATACACACAAACAATATTATATTGAATTGTAACCTAAAATGAAACTCACTAAATGGTTGGAATGGGTTCAATGGTTCTTAATACTTTTCTGGTTCTCATTTAATTTAACCCCATCCCCCCTCCCCAGTAAACACACACACACATATGGAATAACACGACTATGGAATCACATTTCACCTATATGAATTTGTATATGATCTATGCGGTTCAACAACTAGGGAAGATCCAAGAATGTTTTATTTCAAGATTTACACCTTACCCGTTTGTTTATATATCGTTGGGATCATATATGAATAACCTTTTTTTTCCGATGTTAGAAGGTGAGAACACTTACTAGCCTTTGGATGATTTGATTTTGTGATCTTAGGGCTAAAAGCATGTTTAAGACTTCATTTACCTTTATCTGATGGCTTACAAAAAAAACTCTTCATCACATTTATCTATCTTCATATATTTTTATCATTTTTATCAACTCTCATTAACCTTCTACGACCCGTTAAAAGTTCAATGTTTGTTCCTGTAACCTTGTCTTTTGTGCAAAATGTATATATAGGGGAGACCATGGGGTCTGTTGCTCCCATGCCCATAGTCAAATGTAAATAATTTTGTTAAAGTTTTTTTTCCATGCAAACAGAAAGAGGTTAGATTAAGGTTTGAGGAATGTAGGTAGATGCAATTTGATGAAGGCCAAGGAAGGTTTTTTCATAGGATTCTTACCAAAAAAAAATCATTTTTAAGAGGAACCTAATCCTATGTGTGTGTGATTTCAATTACAAATCATCTGGGCAGCCACTGGTGCGAAATGCACCCTCCACAGCAGCGACCCATCGATAGCAGGCGATAGGGTCTTTCTTACCCTCAAAATGCGGTGGCTGACACGCCATGAAGTCCTTAAACGTGCTAGCCCGGCTCTGTCCCTGGCTAGTGCTGCCCGACCCCGACCCACGTGCAGTGAAGGCCGCCTCAATCCGCTCGTCCACCGCCGCCATCAACTCGTCTTTCATCTGAGCAAACAACCCTGGCAGGATCTGGTGCAGGGTCTCAGTGAGCTGTGGGCCTATAACGTCCCTCAGGTCTGGAGTCTCAAGCTCCTCAGAAGTCGACGTCCTCCGCGTAACCACCATACTAAAGGTTTACAAGAATAAACAACTTAGGGCAGTTCAAAAAGAGTGCAGTTCAATATCCGCAACTATATACTTCTACAATTCCGTTTGTACCCGCACTCACGCATACGTCTATATCTAGTCCTTAGTGTACATGCCCCCTACCGACTAGATCATAGTCTACCCGTACCACTCATACAATAGTCAACCGCCACGGGTTCCTTACCGTCATCACTATGTTGAGATTCTCCAAGGCTTAATCAGATTCGAATCTACACCATTGCCTATAGTAGTGCTATTGATTTGGGCCCGCACTACTATAACCAACCGAGACTAATGGTAGGTCAATGTTACCGAGCACAAATCCTACTAGAACATGCTCCGTAATCTCTTCCCACCGTCTCACGGCGCTTACATTCGAGCCTGATACCGCCCTATAATAACCTCAACCTAATGACTAGGCAGTTACCCATAATTTACAGCTAAACACATATAGTCCAAATAAATCGACAGTTTATTCACATATATATTAAGCCGTTATTCATAGCATGCGGTTCATCATCAATAATTAATCAGTCAAACGATACCATTATCCACATACATAAATATATAATATAGCTCACCCCCGTCTTGCCGCTCCCGCCGACGATTCCGACCTTGACTCGTTAATTGTCCCAAAAAAATATTCGGGTTTAAGTCCAACCACACGCACGCTCGCAAACGTGCGTGCTGATTCTCTTAAACCATGCTCTGATACCAAGTTGTAACACCACTTTCCAAAAACCCAAAATTTTGCGGAACATTTTTAAAATAAAATGAACATCTATTATTTACGTAAAAATAAATACTAATCGTTACCAAAACCAAGGAAATAAATTAAATATTCAACGGAAAGAATTAAATAAATATTTCCCCACACAAAAATGTTTTAAATCGAATCATGAGTCAATGCCGTCGGAATCCCGGTCGGAGTCAAGCCGGGGCCTTGCCCTTATCCTTAGCCGGAACAATACCTGAAAAAGGATATCAACTAACGGGGTAAGCGGAACGCTTAGTGAGCTACTTTAAAAGCACATATAAACACCGCATGCATAAATACCGTATCCGGCATAACCAACAACACATAATCACCTCAATCATTAACATATAACCCTCGCGGGGTCTCACAATTAAACTCCCGTCAGTTTGGACACGGGTCGGCCCCCACAACTCACCAAGGGCATGTGGTTCCCTTTTTCGCCCGTCAATTTGGACACGGGTCGGCCCCCACAACTCACCAAGGGCATGTGGGTCCCTTTTCCAATCCATCACAATATCCACACAAGACAATGCCATATATACAGATAAAGTAACTCACCTCAATGCGAAATACAATATAATCACAACAATTCCAATTCGTATCAGCAAGATCTGAAATTATAATACATATCCTAAATTAGGATTTTTTTTTATAACACATATCGTAATCAAACATCCCAAGTATCCTAACCGCAGGCCAAGTTTCGAGAACCACGACGTCACCGAGCCTATACGGTTCAACCGCGACCCGATAGTGTAAGCCGCCGCCGGACAGCAGCAGCCGGCCGTCGTCAACCATCGTGAACAGCAGTTGACCGCCGTCACTCCGGGCGACGAACCGCAGCCAAATTAATCATCTGCCGCCACCCACCGCTGCCGGACAGCCATCTGGCGTCGGTGGCACAGCCGCCACCGTCGCACCATCCCACCGTGACAGCAGCGGCGATTAACGCCGCCACCACCCTCGGCTCCCGGCCACGACGGCATCACAGCAGTGCCGACTCCACCAACAACCACGACAGAAAACAACCGGCGGTTTCCGGCGTGCGCTCTCGCCGCCGGGCCTTGCCGTCGTTCGCGACCACCACAATAAACCATCACTGTCGTCGTCTGACGCCGGCGCGGCGGCGACCTAACTAAACCGACTAAGATCGGCGCTAACAGCTCCAAACGGAACTGTCGGCTGTCGCCGGTATTGACGCGAACCAGCACCACCACCGGCCATTCCGGCGTGGACTAGCAGCAGACGACGGCCGAGATCGCCGGCCAAGACCGGCGACCGCCGTAACCCACCAAAACAGCCGGTAGACCAAAAAACCTAACTCCCACAGCGATTTACGAAAGAAAACTAACACAATAATACATCTAACGGTTTACCTTAGGCCGAAACCCTCCTTTTCCTCGCTCCGGCGAACTTTTCCGGCGAGTTATCTCCGGCGATTACTTCTCTCCCGTCAATCCCTCTCTCAAAGACTTTCTCTCTCTTTCTTTTGACTTTTAACAAACTAGAGTGGATGATGGGAGATGGCTACTGATTGGTATTTAAAGTACACATGTCCTTATCCTATTCTAACTTGTTCTCTACATTTAAAAAAAATCTTTATCTGATAAAGTTTTACACTTTAATAATAATTATAATAGTAAAAAAAATAATAACAATTAAATAAAAGAAAAGAAAAGGACTATGGGGTGTTATAGGGTTGAAGTCTAGAAAAGTCAAACACCAATCCATGGTGTTTTCGTCTTTTTGTGCATGTAAGTACATGCATACACGTGAAAGACTACATCCATTCATTAGGCATATATTTTAATATTTTATAATTGTACACATAAATGATTATGAGATTCATCTATAACACAACACCTAACATATTTAGGTGAAAATATATATATATATATATATAATCATGCCATAAAGTTTATCTAAGGGGTGTTACAACTCTCCCCCACTTACCAGGATTTCGTCCCCGAAATCAGTCCGCGAAGATCTCCGGGTACCTCTCACGCATCTCCGCTTCTGGCTCCCAGGTCCACTCGGACCCCTTCCGGTGCTGCCACTGCACTTTCACGATTCCTATCTCTTTATTCCGCAATTGTTTCACCTTCCGCTCCAGCACCGCAACAGGCTTCTCGATGTAATTCAGGTTCTCATCCACCTGAATATCGTCTAGAGGCACGTGCGCGGATTTATCCGCCAAACACTTACGCAACTGGGACACGTGAAACGTGTCGTGAATCTGCCCGAGTACCTCTGGTAACTCCAACCGATAAGCCACCTTCCCAACTCGCGCTAAGACCGTAAATGGTCCTATATAACGGGGCCCAAGCTTACCCCTCTTGCGAAACCGAATCACCCCCTTCCAAGGTGAGACCTTCAGCAAAACACGGTCACCCACCTGGAACTCCAGATCCGATCTCCGCTTGTCCGCGTAGCTTTTCTGCCTACTCTGTGCTGTCCGCAAGCGCTCTCTAATCCTCTGGATGTGCTCTGTGGTCTGCTGAACCACCTCCGTGCTCCCTAGAACACGCTGGCCAACCTCACCCCAACAGATTGGGGTACGACATCTCCTCCCGTACAGCATCTCATACGGAGGCATTCCGATACTCGAGTGGTAGCTGTTGTTATACGAGAACTCCGCCAAGGGCAGATACGTATCCCAACTACCTCCGAAATCAAGTACACAGGCCCGAAGCATATCCTCAAGCGTCTGAATCGTACGCTCACTCTGTCCGTCTGTCTGCGGATGGTAAGCTGTACTGAAGTGTAACCTGGTACCCATATCTGCATGGAACCGCTCCCAAAATCTCGAGGTGAAACGGGTGTCCCGGTCTGAGATGATCGATACCGGTACCCCGTGCCTCTTAACCACTTCCTTCACGTACAACTCTGCCAACTGCTCAGATGTGAAACTCTCCCGAACAGCTAAGAAGTGAGCGCTCTTAGTCAAACGGTCTACTATTACCCAGATAGTGTCAAATTTTCGCGGCGTTTTCGGTAGCTTGGTGATCAGATCCATGGTGATATTCTCCCACTTCCACTCAGGGATCTCCAACGGTTGCATCTTACCGTGCGGTCGCTGATGCTCAGCCTTGACCTTCAGACAGGTCAAACAGGACTCCACATAGCGGGCAACCTCTCGCTTCATCCCTGGCCACCAGTAGTCAACTCTCAGATCTCTGTACATCTTTGTAGCCCCAGGGTGAATGGAGAATCTAGACTTGTGTGCTTCCTCTAGCAGTGTCTGACGAGCACCACCTGCAAGAGGAACCCACACCCGCCCATGCCTAGTCAAAAGCCCCCTACTATCCCGAACCATCAAAGGTAACTGGCCTCTCACCCGCTCCTTGTTTTGGTTCTCCTCCGAGCCCGCCTCCTCCTGAGCTCGCCGAACAAGATCTAGAAATGGCGTGGTCACGGCCATCCGCAAGTGAGCCGTCTGGAAAGATAACTTGGGCGCCTTTCGACTAAGCGCATCCGCTACCACGTTTGCCTTGCCCGGGTGATAAAGGATCTCGCAATCGTAATCCTTCACCACATCGAGCCAGCGACGCTGCCGCATATTCAAGTTCGGCTGATCCAAGAAATACCTCAAACTACGGTGATCGGTGTAGATGGTGCACTTCACCCCACACAGGTAGTGCCTCCAGATCTTCAGCGCGAAAACCACCGCTGCCAGCTCTAGGTCATGAGTGGGATAATTAGCCTCGTGAGGCTTCAGCTGCCTCGACGCATAGGCTATCACTCGACCCCGCTGCATCAGAACACATCCCAAGCCAAGGTGTGATGCATCGCAGTACACGGACATGTCCTCCACTCCCTCAGGAAGCGTCAAGACCGGTGCCTCGCACAACTTCCGCTTCAAGGTTTCAAACGCTTCATCTTGCTCCGCGCCCCACACATACTGCTCGCTCTTTTTAGTCAACCTCGTCAACGGTACCGCAATTCGGGAAAAGCCCTCAATGAAACGTCGGTAATAACCGGCCAGACCCAGGAAACTCCGTATCTCAGAAGGAGTCTTCGGAACCTCCCAGCTCATCACTGCCTCGATCTTAGAAGGATCCACCTTGATGCCTTCCCGGTTAACAATATGCCCCAGGAATTGGACCTCTTGTAACCAGAAGGCACACTTCGAGAACTTTGCGTAAAGCTGCTCTCTTCGCAACACTTCGAGCACCTCTCGCAAATGAGTTACGTGCTCCTCCTTCGTCTTTGAGTAAATCAGGATATCGTCAATAAAAACAATTACTGACTTATCGAGCATCGGTCGACAGACTCGATTCATCAGATCCATAAAAGCTGCTGGGGCATTGGTGAGACCGAAAGGCATCACCAGAAACTCAAAATGCCCATACCGGGTTTTGAAAGCGGTCTTAGAAACATCCGCCTCCTTCACCTTAAGCTGGTGATACCCCGAGCGAAGATCAATCTTCGAGAACCAAGCCGCCCCCTGAAGCTGATCGAAAAGGTCATCAATCCTAGGTAGAGGGTACCTATTCTTGATGGTCACCTTGTTGAGTTCTCGATAATCAATACACATCCGGAGGCTCCCGTCCTTCTTTTTCACGAACAGGATCGGGGCACCCCACGGCGATCTACTGGGACGGATGAACCCCTTAGCCGAGAGCTCTTGCAACTGATTAGATAATTCCTGCAATTCGGGTGGTGCTAACCGGTATGGGGTACGCGCAACCGGTGCAGCCCCGGGTACCAAGTCGATGCCAAACTCCACCTCTCGCTCAGGTGGAATGCCCGGTAGGTCCTCCGGAAAGACATCCGGATAATCACTCACCACTGGTACATCTGCAACTGACAGCTTTCTCTCCTCCGTCGAACTGGTCATCGCGTAGGCCAAGTAGCCCGCACACCCATGCCGAAGATACCTTCCTGCTTTCGCAACCGAACAAAACGCCAGCTGCTTCTTTCGTCCCTCACCGTACACGATGAGCTCTCCCCCACTTGGGTTCTGGATGCGAACTAGCTGCTCCGCAATGTCTAGAACGCCGTGGTTTCGGAACATCCAGTCCACTCCCACTATCACATCTACTCCGTTCATGGATGTAGGTATCAAATTGATACTGAAGGACACCCCATGAATCACTATGGTGCAGCTTCGATACACGTCCTCGCAAATCCGCACCTCCTCCGCTGCCACATCGATCGCCACGGGGCGGACTAACTTTCCTCGCTCAAGCTGGAAGTCCTTACAAAAGGCGTTCGATACGAAGGACCAAGTGGCCCCCGAATCGAAAAGTACTAACGCAGGCCTCCCGTTCACGGGAAAAACGCCTAAATTACAAACAACAAATTACCTACCAAGGAGTGAGCATGCAATTCTAAACTACCAATTACAGGCCAATAGCATAACAGTTGTATATCACGACAAAAAAACCAAAACGTACCCGTAACCACATCAGGCTCCACCTTGGCCTCCTCGGCCGTAAGCTGGAAAACTCGACCCCGACTCGTCGAAGATGGCCCGCTCTTCTTCCCCGAAGAGCCGTCGGTGAACCGCATGGTAGAGGAAGCTGGTGCCACAACAGGTGCCGTCACTGGTGCTGCTGCTGCAGTCGCTCCGACCAACTGGGGCAGTTCGGCTTAATGTGGCCTGGCTGAAAACAATGAAAACAGACCCTCGGTGGGTTCCCACACTCCCGACTCCGATGGCCTGGCTTGCCGCATTTGAAGCACACAGGCTCTGTCAGCCGACACTCCCCCGAGTGGTTCCTTCCGCATTTCGGGCAGCCCGAGAACCCCTTCCGACCATCGATCCTCGGTCCCTTGAATTTCTTCACTGGCACCAGGGCTAGCTCTGCCTTCCTCTTCCCCTGCCGCAGTTCCTCCAGATATATCTCCCGTTTCCGAGCTACCTCTACCATCTCGTTGAAGGTCTGATACTTTGCTGTGGTCACAAACTCCTGAATCTCCGCCTTCAGGGCCTGACAGAACCGGTACATCTTCGCTTCCTCGGATCTCACATAGTCAGGGCAGAACAAGGACTTCTCTAAAAACTGGGCACTGAGCTCGTTCACCGTCTCGGTAGTCTGCTTCAGATTCAAGAATTCTGCGGTGATCCTCTCCTTCTCAACACGCGGTGAGAACTCCTCGTCAAGCAGCGCCTTGAACTCCTCCCAGGTCATGGCACTGATCTGCTCTTCCGTACGGCTCTTAAGAATGAGCCCCCACCGGTCTTTACCCGCATTACGGAGAAGGTTAACCGCGTAGACCACCTTCATCACATCTGGGCAGCCACTGGTGCGAAATGCACCCTCCACAGCAGCGACCCATCGATAGCAGGCGATAGGGTCTTTCTTACCCTCAAAATGCGGTGGCTGACACGCCATGAAGTCCTTAAACGTGCTAGCCCGGCTCTGTCCCTGGCTAGTGCTGCCCGACCCCGACCCACGTGCAGTGAAGGCCGCCTCAATCCGCTCGTCCACCGCCGCCATCAACTCGTCTTTCATCTGAGCAAACAACCCTGGCAGGATCTGGTGCAGGGTCTCAGTGAGCTGTGGGCCTATAACGTCCCTCAGGTCTGGAGTCTCAAGCTCCTCAGAAGTCGACGTCCTCCGCGTAACCACCATACTAAAGGTTTACAAGAATAAACAACTTAGGGCAGTTCAAAAAGAGTGCAGTTCAATATCCGCAACTATATACTTCTACAATTCCGTTTGTACCCGCACTCACGCATACGTCTATATCTAGTCCTTAGTGTACATGCCCCCTACCGACTAGATCATAGTCTACCCGTACCACTCATACAATAGTCAACCGCCACGGGTTCCTTACCGTCATCACTATGTTGAGATTCTCCAAGGCTTAATCAGATTCGAATCTACACCATTGCCTATAGTAGTGCTATTGATTTGGGCCCGCACTACTATAACCAACCGAGACTAATGGTAGGTCAATGTTACCGAGCACAAATCCTACTAGAACATGCTCCGTAATCTCTTCCCACCGTCTCACGGCGCTTACATTCGAGCCTGATACCGCCCTATAATAACCTCAACCTAATGACTAGGCAGTTACCCATAATTTACAGCTAAACACATATAGTCCAAATAAATCGACAGTTTATTCACATATATATTAAGCCGTTATTCATAGCATGCGGTTCATCATCAATAATTAATCAGTCAAACGATACCATTATCCACATACATAAATATATAATATAGCTCACCCCCGTCTTGCCGCTCCCGCCGACGATTCCGACCTTGACTCGTTAATTGTCCCAAAAAAATATTCGGGTTTAAGTCCAACCACACGCACGCTCGCAAACGTGCGTGCTGATTCTCTTAAACCATGCTCTGATACCAAGTTGTAACACCACTTTCCAAAAACCCAAAATTTTGCGGAACATTTTTAAAATAAAATGAACATCTATTATTTACGTAAAAATAAATACTAATCGTTACCAAAACCAAGGAAATAAATTAAATATTCAACGGAAAGAATTAAATAAATATTTCCCCACACAAAAATGTTTTAAATCGAATCATGAGTCAATGCCGTCGGAATCCCGGTCGCCGGAGTCAAGCCGGGCCTTGCCCTTATCCTTAGCCGGAACAATACCTGAAAAAGGATATCAACTAACGGGGTAAGCGGAACGCTTAGTGAGCTACTTTAAAAGCACATATAAACACCGCATGCATAAATACCGTATCCGGCATAACCAATAACACATAATCACCTCAATCATTAACATATAACCCTCGCGGGGTCTCACAATTAAACTCCCGTCAGTTTGGACACGGGTCGGCCCCCACAACTCACCAAGGGCATGTGGTTCCCTTTTTCGCCCGTCAATTTGGACACGGGTCGGCCCCCACAACTCACCAAGGGCATGTGGGTCCCTTTTCCAATCCATCACAATATCCACACAAGACAATGCCATATATACAGATAAAGTAACTCACCTCAATGCGAAATACAATATAATCACAACAATTCCAATTCGTATCAGCAAGATCTGAAATTATAATACATATCCTAAATTAGGATTTTTTTTTATAACACATATCGTAATCAAACATCCCAAGTATCCTAACCGCAGGCCAAGTTTCGAGAACCACGACGTCACCGAGCCTATACGGTTCGACCGCGACCCGATAGTGTAAGCCGCCGCCGGACAGCAGCAGCCGGCCGTCGTCAACCATCGTGAACAGCAGTTGACCGCCGTCACTCCGGGCGACGAACCGCAGCCAAATTAATCATCTGCCGCCACCCACCGCTGCCGGACAGCCATCTGGCGTCGGTGGCACAGCCGCCACCGTCGCACCGTCCCACCGTGACAACAGCGGCGATTAACGCCGCCACCACCCTCGGCTCCCGGCCACGACGGCATCACAGCAGTGCCGACTCCACCAACAACCACGACAGAAAACAACCGGCGGTTTCCGGCGTGCGCTCTCGCCGCCGGGCCTTGCCGTCGTTCGCGACCACCACAATAAACCATCACTGTCGTCGTCTGACGCCGGCGCGGCGGCGACCTAACTAAACCGACTAAGATCGGCGCTAACAGCTCCAAACGGAACTGTCGGCTGTCGCCGGTATCGACGCGAACCAGCACCACCACCGGCCATTCCGGCGTGGACTAGCAGCAGATGACGGCCGAGATCGCCGGCCAAGACCGGCGACCGCCGTAACCCACCAAAACAGCCGGTAGACCCAAAAACCTAACTCCCACAGCGATTTACGAAAGAAAACTAACACAATAATACATCTAACGGTTTACCTTAGGCCGAAACCCTCCTTTTCCTCGCTCCGGCGAACTTTTCCGGCGAGTTATCTCCGGCGATTACTTCTCTCCCGTCAATCCCTCTCTCAAAGACTTTCTCTCTCTTTCTTTTGACTTTTAACAAACTAGAGTGGATGATGGGAGATGGCTACTGATTGGTATTTAAAGTACACATGTCCTTATCCTATTCTAACTTGTTCTCTACATTTAAAAAAAATCTTTATCTGATAAAGTTTTACACTTTAATAATAATTATAATAGTAAAAAAAATAATAACAATTAAATTAAAGAAAAGAAAAGGACTATGGGGTGTTATAGGGTTGAAGTCTAGAAAAGTCAAACACCAATCCATGGTGTTTTCGTCTTTTTGTGCATGTAAGTACATGCATACACGTGAAAGACTACATCCATTCATTAGGCATATATTTTAATATTTTATAATTGTACACATAAATGATTATGAGATTCATCTATAACACAACACCTAGCATATTTAGGTGAAAAAATATATATATATATATATATATAATCATGCCATAAAGTTTATCTAAGGGGTGTTACATAAAGATAATAATAGTTCATGAAAGGAGTAACTATTTTATTTGGTACGAACATATGAAAAAATTTGTGGGTCTCCTTCTGACTTCAACATTATTTTCCAAATTCCTACATATCTCTCAAGAAAATTTCTTACTCTACCAAACCTTTTCCATATTGCACAAGGTTTCTTTTCCACTTCTTTTTAACCTTTTTCCTACGTCATCAAAACGCCATTGCAAAGAGATAAAGAGAGAGGTAGAGTGGTTTGTTTAACATGTTAAAGCAATGAATCACTCGACCACCAAACAACGAGCTTCACATAAGAACATTTTCCGTCGCTAGACAACAAACACGTAATTTTTCATATGCATTCTTATGAGGTTGCATAATAAGCAATCTTGCAAGACTGTCACCATAAAAAAACATCCTCAATCGTACCCGTGTAATAATAATTCTTTACCGATTTTTATTGGAACTTTGTTTACATGAAGAGGAACATGTCCCACATGCGAACCAAGTCCAAAATTACACCGCTTAATAAAATCTAGAGTAAATTTCACTTTTCGTCCCTAACGTTTGACAATTTCAACAGTTTTCGTCCCTCACCTTTATTTTAACAGATTCATCCCTCACGTTTGACACCTTGCAACGGTTTTCGTCCTTCATCCTAATGGCTGTTAACTTTTTCTGTTAAGTCCATTTTAATGAAGGGTAATTTAGTCATTTTATTTGTTTTTCTGTTTTTGCAAAGCCCATCAAAGTTTAGGGACTCCTTAGTGATTATCTATAATATATATACATATACACATTTACATACAGGGACCAAATCCTTAGCCATCTCCAGCGTCTTCGTCAGCTATCTCCGGCATCTTCATCCGCCATCTCCGGCATCTTCGTCGGCCATCTCCACCGTTTCCTCTCTTCTCCTTTCTTTATCAACACCATTTATGGTCCTTGGAAAACCCGATGAGCAAAACCCAAAGACTGCCTCCATCGTTCATCTTTGTTGCTCGATCTCCCTCTTACATGTAACACCTTGTGTGACCTCCATCAACGAACTCTAACTTCCCATCATCCCTCAAACTTCAATTATTTGAGGTTTCAATTTCAATTTTGGTCTGTGGATCTGAGGTTTTGATATAGATTTTGATTTGGTCACGGTTGAGTATGGCCGACAATTAGGGTTCTTGTGATTTTGATTTTGATATGAGGTTTTCATTTTGGTATTTAGATTTGACTTGTAAAACTTGGTTTCATTTAGGGTTCTTATTTGAGTGTGTATAAACATCTGATTTGGGGTTTTGGTTAGTGGTTGATGTTAGTCACTGGTGTGAGCTAGGGATGAGAGAGATGGATTTGACTGAAGAAACGATAGTTACCGGAGATGTGGCCGGTGAAGATGAGGCAGTGACAATCGATGAAGGGTGTGTTTGGGAGGGAAGAGAAAGGCCATCGGATTTGGGAGTTTGGCCAGAAACAACGATGACCCGCCGGATTTGGTCCCTCACCCCCCCTCCCCCCGTTTTGGTCTCCGGCGATATTTGGTTTCATCATCCATGTGATTGTGTATGTATGTGTGTGTATATAGATGATTACATAACAGGTCCCTAAAATATGGTATTTTTGTAAAAACAAGAAAACTAAGGAAATAGGTAAATTGACTAAATTACCCCTCATTAGTTTGCACTTAACAGAAAAAGTTAACAGCCGTTAGGATGAGGGATGAAAACCGTTGCAAGGTGTCAAACGTGAGGGATGAATCTGTTAAAATAAAGGTGAGGGACGAAAACTGTTGAAATTGTCAAACGTTAGGGACGAAAAGTGAAATTTACTCTAAAATCTAACACTTGAAATTTTAAATATGTTAAAGAATGACATGAGCTAGAGCTTGAGTGTATGCTTGACCCTTAGACTACTCTTTAGAAGTGTGACCAAACTTCTATAAGTCAAATTTTCATCCCCCATGCCTAAATTTTCAAAATCTGCTCCTCTCGCAGTGGAAGAACATTTTCTTTAAAATGACCACTATCGCTTCGTTAGAGTTTGGTTAGCCTTATGGATCAAAATTAAAGTCTAATCTTATCTTTTAAATCACACAATTTTGAAAACCTAGATTTAAAAGAGGGGGGATGGGGGCTACTTTTATAAATGATATGATATGATTATGCAATTGTGAATTGACAACTTGCTATAGAAAGATACTTAACAAACATTAGAGAAATAATTGGAGTCCATTTCCGTCAATGTAACATTTTATAAAAGCCACCATATACACACAAAATGGTTGGTTTCCATGGATTAATTAAGGGGTTGGTTACAACATAGCCACGTATATTAACAAGTTATGTTTTTTCGAATCAATTTTGTATGGATTTGAAGCTTGTTATTTGTTTTTATCGTTAAAACAATTAGCCATGTAATTAAATATCAAATTTAAAGGTATTTTGTTATTAAAAAAGGTATGATATAATGATATATGTCCATTCAAATATGTGTTATATTAATGATAATCTCACAATTCGTCAACTAATTTTTTTAGTTTCATTTTAGCATAATGTTTAATTCTTCTCAACAAGTGTTTATTTTAATTAAAAAAGTAAAAGAAAAATAATTTATTTAAAGTTAATAATGATTACATGTTGACATTGTCATGTAATTTACACCATGAAATTAGATCGATATATGTGACTCAAGAAAGCTTATCAACCACTTCTATATTGAGTGCCCGATATTTGTTATCACATTATAAATTTGATCGAGCCGGTAAAAGAAAATAGAATTATTGGGTAGCATAACGGGTATGAATTGAATGATCATTCTCCGATATGGTAAAAATAATTTGATGGGACCAGGTAAATACATCAATTCAGTATTTTTTAAACAAAGTCCATAAATGATATTTTCTTTTTTGACGACCACAACCTAAAATTGTGTATAAGTTTTTGCGGTATTAAATACAAAATAAAATTAAGATAAAAACATAAGGAAAGAAAGATATGAACACAACAATACGTTTTGGTCTGCTTTTTCGAACCTTGGTGAGCCAAGCAATGTGAATAATGCTAATGATTAAATCTTTGCAATATTAAATGCACGCATTTGCTAATTACTTTGCTAACAATTCTAAAAATATTGATCCAAAGATCGATACATGAGATGATTTGGCGCCTAACTATTTGATGGATAAAAAAATTTAGATATTAAGTTAGAGTACGTTGAATTTAATGAGTCGTAATTGATTAACATTCATTAAGATTATTAATTTGGCGCCAACGGGCTTGTAGCCCAGCGGCATTTGGAGTGGTGTTAAGGTGTTCTTTTCCTTTGTGGTTGTGGGTTTGAGTCCCGTTGTGGACATTGGTGTAGATTTAGGAGTAGGTTAGTTGAGTGTGAGTATTCTGCCGTTCAAATATTTTTTTTTTAATGTGAATCGATTTAGAAAATTACAAATATTTGAACATGTAAATTAGTCTTTTGAACAGTTTTCAGATAAATACATTAATTACCCCTCTAGAACTCGTAATAAAATTGATTCCCTTAAACAACAACAAACGCGATATGGTTGCAATACAAAATGGTACTATATGATACGACATGCATTCTAAAATAATCTTAACGACGAACTATTTTATTTGAGTTTTAATCCAAAAGAGTGGTGCCGACAAGCAAAACAAACCTACTCTATAAATGTACAGTAGTCATGTTGAACTCGATACCAAATTTTACATCGAATTTGACACATTGGGGCATTATGTACTCATTTAGCCCCTAACTCATCTCGCCCGCTCTTGACACTAACGGTCCGTTTACCAAATGCTTATCAAGTCAGATGACCTTACCATATGAATATCGCATGATTCAAGAATCTTACCTGATAAGTGCTAAGTCAAGGATAGAAAGTCTTCGCAGTAAGTGAGGACAAAGTCTCTTACCACGGTTAGTACATACCAGGAAAATTGTTGCATGCATAAGATACCGTGTTGGGGGACTAAAATCTTACCTAGTAAGTAAGTGATAGTGTTGAATTTTACCGATAAGTGCTTACTTATGTAAGCATTTGGGAAACGGCTCTAAAGACAACACGTGCCCGTCTAGGCTTCTTTGAAGGGGGTGTATTGGACTCCTACATTAGCTAGAATTTCACCAATTTTACTTTACATATATTAGAACTTCATTTTCTCCTTAAGTGTTTTTTGGTAGTGTATCGAACTTCATTACATGGGAGTCTATCGAACTTGTCACGTTTTATCATTGCATGTATCCAACTTTAAAACTTACCATTGTATGTACTGAAGTTGCTAGAATTGCCATTGTATGTACCCGATTACCTGCTGAGCCCTTAGCCGGTAATTCCTTTGATTTTTTTTTTAAATTGGAGCTGATGTGGATGCCATATGTACCTCAGTTAATGACATGGCGTCACCACCACCATTGCCATTTCCCACAACCACCACCACCACCATTGCTATCTCCAAACCACCACCACCATTGCCATCTCCAAACACCACCACCGCCATCTCCATCTTCATCTCCAAACCACCACCACCGTCGCCATCTCCATCTCCAAACCACCACCACCATTGCCATCTCCCACCAGTCACCACCGCCATCTACATCTCCAAACCACCACCACCGTTGCCATCTCCAAACCACCACCGTCGCCGCCATCTCGATCTCCAAACCACCACCACCATTGCCATCTCCAAACCACCACTACCACCAAATCAACCAAACCCCCAAATTTAGTTCCTAGATCTGCATTTCAATTGAAATCGATTGAAACCCTAAAAACGGCCAAAAACCCTAGAAATCGAAAACTAGTAATCGAAATCAAAAACTGATCACATAGATGGATTAAGCATAGAAAATTGATCCTAAACAAGCCATCAATTGCAGAAAACCATCCCAAAATTTAGGCGACGGTGGTGGTGATGGGTTTCGATTTGTGTTCGGGTGATGGCGGTGGTGGTGGTTTTGTGGTGGTGATGGTTGTTTGGTGGTTGGTGTGGTGGTGCTGGCCGTGGTGGTTTGGAGGTGACTGTAACACCCTAAAAATCAGAGTGAACAAAAACTTTCATTTAAACGAAAGGTGGTATACAAATACAACGCCGTGGCGTGAGCTCTTCCCAAAATGGGGTATAAGTATGTAATAATTACAACATTTGTAATCAAGTATAAAGTTACAATAACCAACTAGTCTAACTCCGTCTAGGAGGAAGACTACAAAAGGGTTATCGATCGCCAATAAATCCTACTGCCTAAAGGACCGGTTCTCCACATTCCCCAATGCTCACTCTACGCCCGAGGCCTACTTGGGAACGGCGTCCCTAGCACCTGAGAGACACATCGACACCAAACAAGTGTTAGGCTAAAGGAGCCTAGTGAGTTGTACAAATAATATCATGCGTGTAGAGTATATGAAGACATGCGAGACATACACGATTATACTAACAATACAATTTGCATATTAAACCGGTTTATTATTATCTTCGGAAACAATGGGAGCGACCCATTTCCACCAACCAATGCCCCGACATTATCTAATTCCAAACACCTCGATGCCCCGGATTTAGCATGGCGACATCATCAGAGGCCCGCGCACTTCGGAGCCACCCGAAGGCCGGCGACATAGGTACAAACCCGCGACTGTTTGGTGTGGACACATTGCGTTGGTTCGTCCAGGTTATTATCATATAGGATCGTGATGCGGAATTTAGCATCGCGTCACGTCCATGGTGTTGTATACAAGACTTCGATACTGAATTTAGCATAGCATCTCGTCCATATCATTTCTACACAAGACCTAGATACTGAATTTAGCATAGCATCTAGTCCATATCATTCACATACAAAACCTCGACACTGAATTTAGCATAGCATCGTTAACAGAGGTATGTATCGAGGGTCTCAAGCCCTTTTCATCGTTTAGTGTAAGCCACATTTCGGGTATCAATCCCCTTTTTACATAATCCCATATCATATATCATTTTATGTATTTCACATAAATACATTTATCATACTCCCATAGGTTTAACACATAACGAAGTAGCATGCGAGAATCTATCTCATATAAGGAAATAATGTCATTCAAGTCATTTATACGAGCATAACACATCATACATATCATGAATACTCTTAACTTGGAAACTTGAGAATTCCACTTTAGCATCACATTCATTCGCACAACCAAGTAAAATATGTAAAATCACGAGATGATGTGCTCTCAGTTTTAACAAAATGGTTTTAACAACTCACCTTAGGGTTTACACCCAAAACCCCCAAATCTTCCGATTTAGGTCAAATACGAGAGCAACCTAAAATCAAGTAAATCGAACCTTAGGTTAGTTTCATAACTCTGATCTCATAGATTATCCAACCTCAAATGGTTTAGATGAAGCTTACCTAGCCAAATCTTGAACAAACCCTAGATGAAGAGCACTTTGCAACAATGGTGGTTTGAGGTTGTGAGAGGTGGAGAAGATGAAGCCATGGAAGCCTCCACCCTTCAAACTAGTAGATCTAGCCTCCAACACTTCTCAAAACATGAATTCCACCTAAAACAATACTAGATCTAAGCCAAATATAAAAGAAAAGGTTTGGAGATGAAGAACCCCCAAATCGAAGCTTAAACTCGAAGGAGATGAAGAGATTACTTACACCAACGTTTTATAACTCCCAAATGCTTGAAATCCATTGATGTAGTCTTGAAGAGCTCGAAAAACCGAGAAGATAGCAAAAAGAATCGGGAGAAACGGAGTCCGGATGAGAAAGATATGCCCAAATGAAGAAAGAGGCCATTTTAATGCGTTTTCGGTCTGCCAGACACCTAGCGATCGCTAGGTGTCTTAGCTAGCGGTCGCTAGCCTTAAAAAAACAAGCAGAAGGTGGATTTTTATCACTAGCGATCGCTAGGAGTGAGCCTAGCGATCGCTAGCACCTGTGCGATTTCGGTGCTTTCGTATTTTGGCCATAACTTCTTCGTTATAGCTCCGATTTCGATTCCGAAAGAACCGTTGGATTCGTATTTCAATTTCCCATCCAACAAGACTATAAAATATAGGTTTTTATCAAAAGTCCTATTTTTCATAATTTTCTTAAAAGTTCTTAAACCCGAAAATTACGGGTGTTACAATCCTCCCCACCTAAATAAAAATTTCGTCCTCGAAATTGCAACTGTTTTCCGAACCATAAAGGGTAACCTCGCTTAAATGTTTTGTGAAGCTAAGACATTATGCTTTCTCCATACCGTCGGTTAAATCACTATTGGACTTGATTACGTTCACAATACGATCACTAATATGGTGGTCTCGTTTAAAAGTGGTTCATTAAAACACCACAAGCTACTACTTTACGTCTATCCTTCGAAACATAACGCGTTTATAAGGATAATATCACTAGAATATGCAACCTTGGCTCTTTGTATAGTTTAACCAAACCAAATCGACTAAATCCTATGGTTCAAGGTACCATACATCATTTGCCTCCTATTAAAGTCGATCACTTGACTAAGAGTTACTTTACTACCAAGGGATGTCTCCCCACGCTCACTAACGGTGTCTAGCCGTCGTCATTAATTCCCAAAGAAACTCGAAAATTCTGTCTACTCGCCTACGAGTACCATAAGGAAGGTAAGTTTTTCACTTAGCAAATCGCTAATTTCCAATAACTCCATAAACTTCCACATTCGCACTATCATAGCCTTTCTAATTATCCAATCACCTACGCAATTCTAACTTTGCCTTAGGTGACTAAATCTTGAATTTCGAAGTACAAATTCTCCCTGAAATCCATCTTGATTAACAAAAATACGGGTCCACTACTTGTCTCCATCAATACTTGTCATCATATCCTAAGTTTCATGCTTCGTCTGGCGTATCACGCTATTATGTCCACTACAAATTCTACCTCACATAACTCAATTATATGTCACGTTTCCAAAATCACCTGTATATTCACAGAAGGTTCCTTTTTCAAGGTAATACTAATACACTGACAACAAACACCACTCGGTCTACGTATGAAGTCATTAGCATCCATCACACGATCACCAAATGTGGTACCACTGATAAATTTTCTCGATCTCTAGACAAGCATGAAGAATATTTCCTCATCTGTACCACCAGTGTACTACTAAATTCTCTATTGAATCTTAGAGTCACGATATATAAATATATACAAACTTAACTTTTGTCATCCCTTCTAAGACCTTTAGATAGAAGTAAAATGTCCTCTTACATTTTGTCTCTCTCGAACCCCAAAGAGACCTCAAAACACGGTCACTTAACCCGCTCGAATAAATCTTATTCTAGACGGTTCGCTACAATTTCTTAGAAACAAGCTCCAATAATCTATGGAACTTCTCTTTGTAATAGCCGGTATGCACATCGTACATCCACTTAGGTGGTGCTAACCAATTCTTCATACTTAGACCTGTCCACTCACAATGTCTTTACCTAGATAATAACGGATTTCCCTCTAGGTGAGGGTCTCCCATCGGACCACCCTTCTTCCCGTGATCATGGGCAACACGGTGCTCCTCAACAACACACTCGTAAGAGGGATACAAACTAAATCCCTATGTGATCTAGTTTCGATTCCACAACGCGCACAACACTACTCCGTCCAATTTTCCAAGTGACACTCCACTATATAATAGCATGCTCATACAAGGTAAAACCAAATTAATTCATGTAGCACATTGAAGGATAGCATGCAATCAGTTCCCCCATGGGCCTCGATTTTCAACCAAAATTTTTGTACATCAAGGAGTTCGATAACTCCAAAATTATGCATGGTAAACATTTATCGCGAGCACACAATCGGATACAAGCATACATGTATTTTACATAAAGACTTGACAACAACGGCATGACGCATATTCTCGGATAGTGTGAAGGCACATAGAATACATAACTTATACCATATTAATTGTACAACACTTCAACCCCAAAGTTCTAGGTGCTTGCTATGACCTCCGACTAGTCTTACCAAAAGACGATTGGTCTCGTGTCAAACAACTATGATTCGCACTCCTAGAGCTCAAAATGTTCAGAGCTACTTAACGAAATTCCAACTCGAATTTGCACACTTAAGACAACTCGTCGAAAATTAACTCTCTTAATAAGAGGTCCACAATATGACTGTCAACCATGATAGGCCTCTCAGGTTTAGCCTTCTTAGTGACCACTAACAAACTAACCGTTATGCGACATGGGTTCCCAACCGAATCTTGCGACACTCAGTGGTCCCAACAACCACGACATACTTAAGTGTAAGAGCATCAAACGCAACAAAGTCCTAAAGTTCATTGTCGTGCAATTAATAACCCAAGCTTACTACTTCGTTATTATTATTATTATTTTTTTTTTGGAATCAAAGCTCATAACTGAGCTACTTAAAATCGAAGCTTATAGTCAAACTATTAGAATCAAAGCTCGTAACTGAGCTGTTTAGAAAAAAAACAAGCTCACAACCGAGCTATTCTAGAAACCAAGTTCATAACCGAGTCCTTTAAAATCAAAGCTCATAATCGAGCCATTTTAGTAATCGAGACTCGTTCCCCAAGTTCTCATAATCAACACAGAGCAATATCTCTAAACGCAATTCACCCAAAATCGACGGTTTAAAAATTAATTTTACTTGGTTTACCCCACTAGTGTGGAGGTAATCCATGAAGTCATTTTGACCTAAAAACTCAACACAAATTAACAAAACAGTTACCCAAGTGGGTCCACACCTTTATAAATCTCGTTTAAACGTTAATTCACGTGAAAATGTATTTACAATCCTTGTAGTTCAATCTATCTCAAAATCTTACAAATGAGTATTTTGTTAAAATTCATTCAATAAAGGCGCCCGGTAACAAATTCAACAACCGTTTGATTAGAGATAACTTTATGGAACACCCAATCGTTTTGGAAAACATTGTTTTGGCACTTACGCCATTTTGCAAATCAATTTGGAAATATTCAAGTGATAAAGCGATCACTTTGTATAAAAATACTACAAAATTTGTAGGCTACCCATTCCGCCAAAATCATTCACCTACATTCCTCGTACCTTACCATCAGTGTTCACATTCGTCTAAGTGATCTCTTCTAAAGTGCAAGTCCCTATATTGTACTAGGTAACACATCCCATGTCTTACATTGATAGACTCCTATTTTAGACTGGATTCTAGACATATACCATAGATATTGCCTAGGGTTTCTCCGCACGTTCTGACCCCATATTATTCCAAGGTATCGGTCTTTCTCGACCATCCGTTCGACCTCTGATCAATTACGAGTCAACCCATTTTATCTCGACATCCGATCTTAGGCTAAAGTTATTTAGTTCTTCTTACGATCTTCCTCTTTAAATCTAGAGGATTAACATGACGGCTCTAAAAGCGAGGGATTTCTAGAAGTAGGACTCATGTATAAATCGACTATTCGCCTCAAAAAATCAAACACGTCCTATAACATGAAGGAATATTCCTATTCCTAATAATAACCTTCTTCATATTTGAGTCGGTCTTAGGTCTTGGTTTTCATAACCTTCTTGTATGACATACTACATAATTTCTCATTATCGCTTTGACAAGTAAGTTATATTCTTTTTCCACACTTCCAATATCCACACGATATTCCGAGATATACACTTTCCGAAACATGCCTTCCAAGCCCAATTAATAAATCTTACCACTAATTCACACTCGAGTCAAGGTACTCAAATTTCCTTCAAGCCAATCATCAAAACATGACCTTTAAATAAAGATTTATCATGACTAGGGGTCCTTTACGACCGAGCATTTATCCTATCACAAGGAAATCAAGAAGAATAAAAATAGACTATCATACGTACCAACATTTATCAATCATTGCATCGATAGTAACCAAGAATACTCAAATGACGATACATTCATAAATCAGTAGCTAAGTGCTTTATGAATAGACCATACACGAGATTCCCTGCCTCTATTGACGCAATTTCTCGACTCATGTATTTTCATATCCCTAGCACTCTCCCCACCTAAGACTTTACCCAAGGTAAGTGGCATGTTTACTAAGGCACCAAGTTTAAGTCTAGGTATTCTACGGTCAACACCTAGTTCGCTTAAACTAAAGCTCTGATACCAACTTGTAACACCCTAAAAATCAGAGTGAACAAAAACTTTCATTTAAACGAAAGGTGGTATACAAATACAACGCCGTGGCGTGAGCTCTTCCCAAAATGGGGTATAAGTATGTAATAATTACAACATTTGTAATCAAGTATAAAGTTACAATAACCAACTAGTCTAACTCCGTCTAGGAGGAAGACTACAAAAGGGTTATCGATCGCCAATAAATCCTACGGCCTAAAGGACCGGTTCTCCACATTCCCCAATGCTCACTCTACGCCCGAGGCCTACTTGGGAACGGCGTCCCTAGCACCTGAGAGACACATCGACACCAAACAAGTGTTAGGCTAAAGGAGCCTAGTGAGTTGTACAAATAATATCATGCGTGTAGAGTATATGAAGACATGCGAGACATACACGATTATACTAACAATACAATTTGCATATTAAACCGGTTTATTATTATCTTCGGAAACAATGGGAGCGACCCATTTCCACCAACCAATGCCCCGACATTATCTAATTCCAAACACCTCGATGCCCCGGATTTAGCATGGCGACATCATCAGAGGCCCGCGCACTTCGGAGCCACCCGAAGGCCGGCGACATAGGTACAAACCCGCGACTGTTTGGTGTGGACACATTGCGTTGGTTCGTCCAGGTTATTATCATATAGGATCGTGATGCGGAATTTAGCATCGCGTCACGTCCATGGTGTTGTATACAAGACTTCGATACTGAATTTAGCATAGCATCTCGTCCATATCATTTCTACACAAGACCTAGATACTGAATTTAGCATAGCATCTAGTCCATATCATTCACATACAAAACCTCGACACTGAATTTAGCATAGCATCGTTAACAGAGGTATGTATCGAGGGTCTCAAGCCCTTTTCATCGTTTAGTGTAAGCCACATTTCGGGTATCAATCCCCTTTTTACATAATCCCATATCATATATCATTTTATGTATTTCACATAAATACATTTATCATACTCCCATAGGTTTAACACATAACGAAGTAGCATGCGAGAATCTATCTCATATAAGGAAATAATGTCATTCAAGTCATTTATACGAGCATAACACATCATACATATCATGAATACTCTTAACTTGGAAACTTGAGAATTCCACTTTAGCATCACATTCATTCGCACAACCAAGTAAAATATGTAAAATCACGAGATGATGTGCTCTCAGTTTTAACAAAATGGTTTTAACAACTCACCTTAGGGTTTACACCCAAAACCCCCCAAATCTTCCGATTTAGGTCAAATACGAGAGCAACCTAAAATCAAGTAAATCGAACCTTAGGTTAGTTTCATAACTCTTATCTCATAGATTATCCAACCTCAAATGGTTTAGATGAAGCTTACCTAGCCAAATCTTGAACAAACCCTAGATGAAGAGCACTTTGCAACAATGGTGGTTTGAGGTTGTGAGAGGTGGAGAAGATGAAGCCATGGAAGCCTCCACCCTTCAAACTAGTAGATCTAGCCTCCAACACTTCTCAAAACATGAATTCCACCTAAAACAATACTAGATCTAAGCCAAATATAGGAGAAAAGGTTTGGAGATGAAGAACCCCCAAATCGAAGCTTAAACTCGAAGGAGATGAAGAGAAATTTCTTACACCAACGTTTTATAACTCCCAAATGCTTGAAATCCATTGATGTAGTCTTGAAGAGCTCAAAAAACCGAGAAGATAGCAAAAAGAATCGGGAGAAACGGAGTCCGGATGAGAAAGATATGCCCAAATGAAGAAAGAGGCCATTTTAATGCGTTTTCGGTCTGCCAGACACCTAGCGATCGCTAGGTGTCTTAGCTAGCGGTCGCTAGCCTTAAAAAAACAAGCAGAAGGTGGATTTTTATCACTAGCGATCGCTAGGAGTGAGCCTAGCGATCGCTAGCACCTGTGCGATTTCGGTGCTTTCGTATTTTGGCCATAACTTCTTCGTTATAGCTCCGATTTCGATTCCGAAAGAACCGTTGGATTCGTATTTCAATTTCCCATCCAACAAGACTATAAAATATAGGTTTTTATCAAAAGTCCTATTTTTCATAATTTTCTTAAAAGTTCTTAAACCCGAAAATTACGGGTGTTACAGTGACTGTGGTGGTGGTGGTGGTGGTTTCGTGGTGGTGATGGTTGTTTGGAGATGGTGGTGTGGAGATGTTTGGTGGTGGTGCTGCTGCTGGTGATGGTTTGACGGTGGTGGTGTGGTGGTTGTGGTAGGTTTGGTGGTGGTAGGTTTTGTGGTGGTGGTGGGAGGTTGAAGAAGAGCCATGTAAGCAGCCATGTCAGCTTCTTACCTGCCACGTCAACATAACTTGTGCCACATCAGCTTCTTATCTGCTATACCAGGTCTGAGTACACACAATGGCAATTCTAGCAAGTTCAGTACATACAATGGTAAGTTTTAAAGTTGGATATATACAATGATAAAACGTGACAAGTTCGATACACTCCCATGTAATTAACCGTTTATTTTATAACTGTTTTCTTTTTGTTCCCAGAATCCATAAAGTACATAGGAGGTTCTTACTTCATATTTTGGAGCCCAAAACAATCCCTCCACTTCCTTAGAAAAGGTTTTGTTAAGTGTGTATAAGATGCCTTATATATTAAGGAGCATTTGGTCTTTTACCATTTATAAGTCAAATTAGGAACCTAAAAAACAGTCATAATTACATGATCATTGATTTACCCAAATTTGTATGATAACCAATTTATCTATCTTTAATAACCTTTTGTATGTATCTCCTATGTATTATTTTAAGTTACAACAACTATTACATTTTTTTTAAAAGAAATGTTTTAAAACTTGTTTAGAAAGAAAAAGAAAAGAACAAAAGAAGGTGGTGGTGTTTTGTAAATAGTAAGATAATTGTGAGAAATGGGTCCTTATGCACGTGGTTACTCTTGAGGAGTTTGATGTCACATTTAAAAAGAGTCCAAGTGCTTATGGTTTTAATAATAAACATGATAGAGACAATCCCAATATCTCCATTCAAATAATTTCTCCTTTTGTATTTATCTCTTATATTGATCTAATTGGTATCTGGCTATCTGATCAATACGTTTGATACAAATCATTATTGAAAAAGCATTGTGAAAAATGGTATTCTATCAAACGTTTTTTTGTTGAAATATTGACAAAAATCTAAAATGAAATATCTTTGATAAACAGAATAAATAATATCTGATACATAAGCGGTTCATAGTTGATGGATAAGCTATTTTAACTTTAAACATAAGCAGTTCATATTAAGACTGCATGCGAGAAATCCACCTTTTAGAAAATCGGAATTAATGCTTCTAGATGAGTGGAAGTATATTTTATGATGCTACTGTCAATTTGTCACTAACTATTAATGTCACCTCTAGTAGTGCTCACCTCATTGTAGGGTAGGGAAAATGAATTCAAGTCCCTATGTAGAGATAAGTTTTACACCTTACCATAAATTTAGTAGTTGAAAAGAAAAATATATGATTGAGAATGTCAAATTTTGTGTTCATTGATGACGTTAAGCCCCATTCATTAATGAATAGAAATCAATGAATTAGGGATTGTTATTCTATATTTTGTTTTAATTAATGGCGTCTAAGTAGGTCCACCTATTAAATTAAGTGTTATTTGTGATGAGATCACCAAACTCTTATGTTAGGTCTATTTATATATTGTTGATTGTTAGAAAATGTAAGTCAACAACATAAATTTGACAATGGCATGATGTGTGTGTTTTTGTATCTAAGTACTATAGTTATCCAAATGTAATCAAATCTGAATATCACAACACATACTACTAGATCTTGAAGAACCTATCATGAATACACTTAGAGTTTGTGCAATGTTGGGTTATTGTGGGTATCCTCGTATCAAACTGACTCGAGGATTAATACAGATTTAACAAACCTCACTGGTTTGATAAATCACATAGGTTAATCAAACTGATAAAACCTACATGATCAGAAACACGCTGTTTCCGATCTAATCGTGCGGAAGCGATAAAAGCTAAAAAACCCATTATTAGCCTAATGATCTTTAATCGTTTTAGTTTTAATCCTAATAGACTAGATTAGGTCAATTTACCTGGATTGCTTGATGATAGTCCACCGGTGATCGACCAACGAACGTTCTTCTAGTTGAACTGTATGAAACCCGAGCAACAAAACGGAAATTCGACCCGGGGGGGGGGGGGGGTTTTAGCGCCGGTTTTGAGAGAGAGAGGAGGAGAGAGACTGAAACTGATTTTCTTAACTGAAAAGCTTGGCTTTTTCCTTAACCCATAAGCCTTATTTATATGGAGGGAAAATACAGTTTGAATAGAATCTAGTTTCCTTATTATAATTATCTCAAATCTTTTCCTTTTTAAATAGCTGGAAAAGAATTTGCATATGATAAATATAATTATATATATTTATCTAATATATATAAAACCTTATTAATTAACTATTATATATTTATTTATCTAATAAATATATAATATCCTAATTAATTAATAATCCTCCAACTTCGGTAATTCTGACTGAAATTACCCAATTGATTTACAATATACTATTATAAATCCTAACTCTCCATTTCTGGGTTTCATCTAACTTGTTCGACTTATAGGTCCTCACAGGTGTGACCCTCAAGTGTCTTGTAACATTGGATGTGTAATCACTTGGTTTGTCAACTCTGCACATAATTCCTAACAGACTCCCACTTGTGCAAGTTGGCAATACCACCTTTGATTATACGGACCTAAGGAGGCCCCTAGACAGGCACTTAGGCTGACCAGGTTACAAGAACTCTTATACCCAGACTGGTGATATAAATGTTCCATAAGGAAATAGTATCTATCAAACTACTGTTCATTGATTGGGTATATCTTGGCTTTTCCCTTTGCATCGCGATATTTCATCTGTGAGTATGATCTTGGAAAGTGTCAACTCTAAATACTCAAGATTCTGTTTTCTTGATTATCTGACTTTCACTGATAGGTAAACGACAAAGAACTAATCAGTTCGTTTGGGCATGGCCATGCACTTCATCAGTATACTTAGTCAGTCAAGATGGGCCCAGAAATATCTCTCTTCTGAGAAGAGGTGCAAATCCCATCTTGCATATCTGCCTTTGACACCACGGCTTCCGCTGAATCTAGTTACACCCTTTATAGCCACCCTGTTACGGCGTAGCGGTTGAGTGTACTAACAATTCAATAGTCCTCATGATATCAAATCAGATACCTCAGGTGATAGGGACAACCACTGTGAGATTCACTTATGACTTTACTCCAAGAAGCAATCTCAACCGCGGATCACGTCCGATATTTGCTACTCTATCAAATATCTGTGCAACTTTTAGTCTACAACACTTGTAGCTGTTATTCAGCAACTGATCATAACTACCTAACAGTTCACAATGACTTTAACACCTTATCATGTTCCCACAATGATAAGTTGTCACGGACAGATTTTGAATGAAAAATCGGAGACTGATCTCATTCCTGGATATATTAAAACATGCAAAATGTGAAAGTAATAAAGAAATCAATTTTGTATAGTCCACATTACACGCTGTAATGATAACAAAATCAAATATCTTTTCTTTAATAACTTTCATAACATCTATTTAACGTTTGTTAGATACTGGTCTAAAATAAAGTATCACCTATCTTTAGTTTAGACCCTTTGATTAAAGTTTACCATTTTAATCAAAGTGATAACCAAATAATACAAGTCTGTTTGTACGATCTACTTGTATTTGCTAATTATTGTTCTGCAAACACCTTTTAAAAACAATAACTAGACTTTTATCATATTTCATGAACTCGGAGACCTGGACTAACTTCCAGTTCCTGAATATGTAAGACTGCAACTTTCCTTAGTTGCTGTGTAGATGAATGATTTCTACCTGAAATCAGATTCCATTTGCAATACTGGCAAATCTACTGGGATCTTATATTTTAATCCAACACTTTAATTATTGATTTTAAAGTCAGTCACGACCTTTGTTTCATGGGTCTTGAAACTTTTATTCTTTTGACTAAAAGGGTAAATTATATCTTATGAATTCTTATCCTACCTGGATTTATGAATTCCAAGATATATCAATAATTATATCCTTTATTCCTTTATCTCAGACTAGATAGAGAATAAATTGGGCTCCCACTTACTTATATAAAAACTAACTATTACTCAAAATTTAGTATTGACTTAGTCAAAACTTTGATTAGTCAATCCTAATTTCAAGTAATGAACTTTGAGAATTTCCCTTTATGAAACTTAACTGGATTTGGTCAAATCCTAATTCCAGATCTTGGAATCTTCTTAGTTTCATAAATACTGTTATTAACGCTAGCTGAGTTAATATCCTAAATTCTCTTCACAGAACATTTGAATAATAAAACTTGATCAAACTTGATTAGTTAATTCTGAGAATTTCTTTTATAAAACTTAACTGGATTTGGTCAAATCCTAATTCCAGAACTTGGAATCTTTCTAGTTTTATAAATATTGTTATTAACGCTATCTGAGTTAATTCTCCCTTTTAAAATTTGATCACAATTATTCATAAATGTTTTATTCTCAAAACACATTCCTATGGAATTCCTTGTGTTTTGTTAGTTTTTATACAAATTACTTCAATTGTATTAAAGTAATTATAACAGGCAATCAACTAGGATCTTACGGATTTAAGCACAAACAGATATTTCAATGTCAAGACAATAACTTTTGAAAGTAGAACTATTAAATTATAAAGTATAATTATCCAAGAATTGTTTAAAACATAAAACCCCAAAAACAACTGTTTTAAAACTATAAATTCAAAAATGTCTTGACTTAAATCATCTTGTACTTAAGATCCTCAGCAACTCCTGGGCACTTCACTTTATTTCTGACCTCCTGCAATAATCATTTGCTCTAGGTATCAGTATACTTGTAAGCTAACAAGTAAGAAGTGACAAAATAAAGCAATCATAAATTTTCTGAGGTTTACATACCTGCTTCATGACGCTTAGGGCAGTTTTGCCTCCAATGACCGATCTCATTGCATATGAAGCAGCGATTCTCGGTCCTAGCTTTGTTTGGCTTAACCTTCTTGCCCTTTCCCTTGCTTTTGTCTTTCTTGGGTGCACTCTGGATGGCCTGGACTGGTCCTTTTCCTTTACTGGTGCTAGCTTGCCCATTCTTCTTTTTAACCCCTCCGTCTTTCACCATCAAGACATCCTTGTTCTTGTTCCCCATATTCAGTTCAGCTGTCTTTAGCATGGAGTGCAATTCTGCTATTGTTTTCTCCATGTTATTCATATTGTAATTGACTACGAAGGGCCTGTAGTCTTCTGACAGTGAATTGAGTATGGTGTCTGTTGCTAGCTGCAACGGAACAGGATGACCAAGCCTCTCCAGATGATCCAAGTGCCGTTTCATTTTCATGACATGGTCACTTACTGATGTCCCTTTTACCATTTTGCACTCATTGAATGCTTTGGTGGCATCGTAGCGTTCTGTACGAGCCTAGGTCTGGAACATGTCCCTCAGCTGGCGGATCATGTCATATGCATTTGTATTTATGAGCCCTGCTTGCAGATCTGGGCTCATAGTTGCTAGCATCAGACAGGCGACATCAAGGAGATCATCCGAGTGCTTCTTGTGGGCATTTCTGGCAGCAGCCGGAGCGTTTGCCGGAGGTGCCTCCCCAAGTGGCTCTTCTAGCACATACCATTTTCTCTCATGTCTGAGCACAATCATCAAATTGCGCTCCCAGTCGAGAAAGTTAGAGCCGGTCAGCTTATCCTTTTCTAGGATAGATCGGAGGGAAAGATTATTAGTGCTGGTAACAGTGCTTGCCATCTACACAAAATAAAACTTTTGGTCTTAGCAACTGTAAATAGATTAATTTCCAATAAAATATCAATAAACCCTTAAATGATCAATTTATTGGACTATGATCCTTATTTCATACGTCCTGATGTGCGTAATGTTCTTGCTCCACCAGATCCGTATTTATTTCGGTAGGTAAGGACTTTTACCAATCATGTCCAGCTGACATGACTCCTAGATCTTTTCGGGACTATGGCAACTGCCTGTGCATGTTTTAGTCCCTCTTAGTGATTTTTGGCCCGGTACCACCCGGTGAACATTATAGTACCAAAACAGATCTCACCATTTCGGGGACCTGATCACTATACTCTGGCCGGTACCACCCGGAGATAATTCGCAGAGTTATGTAACCCCTCCAGCTTCAGTTTGAACACGGACGTTGAATGTGTGATCACTTACAACGCCTATGTACTTTACGCCGAAGGTGCCCCTAGATGGGTTGCACTACTGATCTATGATTTTCGGGGTTTTGAAAAACTTTACTTCCAGGCTTTTGAAAAACTGATTGTTATAAAGGTTACTTACGTTTTAAACTAACTGTTTCAAATGTGCATGCAATTTTAAAACTAACTGTTCTAAAATTACTTGCTAATTAAAACTAACTGTTTTAATAGCACACCTAGTTGATTAAAACTAACTGTTTTTGTCAACTTTGCCTTTTATATAAAACAATCATCTATAGGTTTTAAAACAAAAACTATTGTTTTGAAAAGTTTGAAGAAACTGATAATAATAAAACCTATATACCTTTTGTGATACAACCTAGTTTTAAAATAACAACTTTATTTAAAACTATTAACATGCAAGATATCACAAATAATTAATCAACCATGCAATTAAACAATAATTAATCACATAGTACCTAATTATAGTTTTTGCCAACGTTTCCTAGGGACCAATAATGACCTATTTTACTAAAAGCTTCAAAACTCGCGTAGCTCCCACTGGCCTCACCATGTTTTGGTAGTACTCCGGTAAGTTGAGTAATTTTAGCAGCTCCCACTGACCTCGTCATCCGAAAGAATAAAATATCTATCCTAAGGTCATTATTACATAAGGGGTTGTAAATGGCACGCAGGATCCCCGTGAATATGTCAAGGGTCTAGGTTGGCAAATACTATAATAGATATAGATACAAACTCAAACTGAGATGCATATATAGAACTCAAGCAATCACGCAATTTTATATGCAATATAACAAAAGCAATATTATAATTACGAAAAATAAACCTGGATCCGTTAAAATTATCTTGTCTCAATTATCGTAAAACTTGGTTTTAAACTGATTCGAAAAACAAACTGTTTTATGAATCATAAACCTTTAGACCGAAAAATGGTTTTTACGTAAAAACTGAGGTTTATAAACAATAAATTTTATTTTACAAAACTAAAACCATTTTTCCTAAAAACAATCCATTTACCCAAAAAATTATATCAAACGGGTTTTATTGATCCAATTTTTATATACTGGCCCTTAGTGTTTTAATTAATTAGTAAAAACACGATAATAGGCTCATAGGTCAAAATTTATTTAAAAACTGATTTTATAAAAATTTATTAAATTGGAAAAAAAACAGAAATAAAATTTCATTCTCAAATAAACTTATTTTGGATAAGATATCTTTAAAACCAAACGAGTTTCTTTTGGGCCATAACTTGGTCCAAAGAATTAGGTTTTGAGCCTGATAAACGAACTAGGCCCAGACAAACGAAAAACCCTAGACAGACATTTTGACTGACTTGTTTGCGTCACGAAAGGTTTTGAGACCGCCGGCCACCATTGCTACCATCACGGTCGTTCGACCGTTGATCATCAACAGCCGCCGCCGCCATCGAATGTGGTGCGGCCAGCTATTTCATCTACGGCTGGTGATCACCACCGCACAACGCCGTCGAACACCACCAATCTGGTGGCGATCCGACTGGCGATCGGAATTAACGCCGCCACCACCAACACGGTGGTTTTGGCCAGCAATGGTTGAACAAAATCCACCACCACCGCCGTCCGGCCAACGCCTCCACCACTTATCTGTGGTGTGGTTGGTCTAGGTACGGCATCCGGATGCCGCCACCGCTATGCGCGGTGCGGCCGATGATCAAACGAGAAACAGCCGCCGCCACCGCTACGCGCGGTGCGGCCGGTATTCGATTGAACAGCAGCAGCCGCCGCCACCGCTATGCGCGGTGCGGCCGGCGATTGATCGAACAACATCCACCGTTCTCGGTGACGAAACAATCACAATCCCCAATCGATTACCGCTGCCGCCACCACCGATCTGTGGTGCGGCGGTTCGCGAAGAATAACATCCAAATACCGTCACCATTGCGAATACCGCCGTCCACCACCGCGTTGGCGGTCTCTGGTGGTTGCGAGTTTCGAACCGGCCTCGGTTTGTGGTGGAACTCGGCCATAGCTGAGTTGTACCTTACGGCTACCACCACCGCCGCTACCACCGTTACTTTTGCGACTGGTGGCCACGGTCACCACCATCGGGTGGTAACCGATCGATCAACCACAAACAACCACAGCCACCACCACCTGGTGGCTCGGCCATGGCTGCAAAACGGTTCGGTCACCACCACTCAACTGGTGGCGTGACCTGGTGGTTTAAGAGCAGCAACCGGCGCCGCTATTAACACCGGCGATCGGCCTGGTGGCCTAGACACCGCCGATCGTTGATTAGGGTTTACACGACAAAGACAATAACGAAAACAATATGAATCTGGATTGAATAAAAATCAAATTTTCAAAGAACTAGATACACAAGAAACAGATTTTTAACGGATCACTCATAAACTGATAAACAGATAGAAACTAAAACGATTTTTAACAATGGCTCTGATACCAGTGTTGGGTTTTTGTGGGTATCCTCGTATCAAACTGACTCGAGGATTAATACAGATTTAACAAACCTCGCTGGTTTGATAAATCACATAGGTTAATCAAACTGATAAAACCTACATGATCAGAAACACGTTGTTTCCGATCTAATCGTGCGGAAGCGATAAAAGCTAAAAAACCCATTATTAGCCTAATGATCTTTAATCGTTTTAGTTTTAATCCTAATAGACTAGATTAGGTCAATTTACCTGGATTGCTTGATGATAGTCCACCGGTGATCGACCAACGAACGTTCTTCTAGTTGAACTGTATGAAACCCGAGCAACAAAACGGAAATTCGACCGGGGGGGGGGGGGGTTTAGCGCCGGTTTTGAGAGAGAGAGAGGAGGAGAGAGACTGAAACTGATTTTCTTAACTGAAAAGCTTGGCTTTTTCCTTAACCCATAAGCCTTATTTATATGGAGGAAAAATACAGTTTGAATAGAATCTAGTTTCCTTATTATAATTATCTCAAATCTTTTCCTTTTTAAATAGCTGGAAAAGAATTTGCATATGATAAATATAATTATATATATTTATCTGATATATATAAAACCTTATTAATTAACTATTATATATTTATTTATCTAATAAATATATAATATCCTAATTAATTAATAATCCTCCAACTTCGGTAATTCTGACTGAAATTACCCAATTGATTTACAATATACTATTATAAATCCTAACTCTCCATTTCTGGGTTTCATCTAATTTGTTCGACTTATAGGTCCTCACAGGTGTGACCCTCAAGTGTCTTGTAACATTGGATGTGTAATCACTTGGTTTGTCAACTCTGCACATAATTCCTAACAGAAGCATTTGATTTGTAATTTGTTATATTTAGGATAATATCTTTTTCTAACATTACATGTCGCGATGTGATTTAGGGTTGAGTTTTGGTAATTAGCTAGTACAATGGATACCTATCAAAAATATATTTATTTAAAAAATTATATGATTTAAACTGTTAAAGTATACCTATTATTTATCACTTTACCTTATCGTGAGCTTCGGTCTACATTCTTTTAACTTGTAAATGTGTACTTTGTTCACTGTCAAAGTGTACTTTGTCAATTGTTTTAGGTGTGGTACGTTGTAATGTCCTTTTTTTGTTATATGCTTGCTAACTTTTAAGAAATGTTGGCTGTTGTTTCAAAGAGAAAATATCCGTGAAAGATAAATTTATAATATATAAACAACTTTATATCATCAATCATAATCCTAAATAGATGCATGAAAATTGTAGTTACTTCTATATAACAAGGTGTAGTAAGGTACAAAATTTCACAAAAAACACCTCTCAATGAAACTCAAAATTTGTATTTTTAGCAAAAATAGGATCTAAATACCACAATTGTATATAATATCTTATGTTCAAAAAAAGAATTAATATTGTATATAGTATGCCTAGTGAGATTCAACCCCAAATAAAAAAAGATAGTAAAATATTTCTATATCATGAGCTATATATAAGTTCTTAAAACATATTATTTTGTCCCACATAGCACATGTGATAACCTATTAATTGGTTATAAGTTTAATTGTTTTATTAAGTTGTTTAAAGGACTAGATGAGTTCAAAAAAGATTTGCTTTTGTTGTATACATATATTAAACGGGTAACGATAGTACTAACACGTTTGTCAATTTTTGATTATCCCTAGACAGTAATAAATCACGTCCTAATCTTTGTTTTTTCTGCACTTTCCTTCTTCTATAATCTTGTTTTCTAACAACAAACATCATCATATGTGAACCTTTGTTACCATAAGAGTTTTGATAGTCTCTTGGATTAGTGGCCAAAAGTATTTAAATGCTAAACCTAACTGATTTTGATTAGTAAGCAAAATGTGATCCTAAAAAGTCTAGAGGTCATTTTATAATTTTAAAAAACTTGAGTTATTGAAATCGATCCAAGGACTAAAACATAATTTAATTTCTACAAAGTTTAAATGAAATACATGGCCAAAAGTTGAAATTTCAATTACTTTTGAAATATATCTTAAACTTGCCATTTATGCTAGGCCTAATAATCCGAAGTAGACCCTTTGGGCCTGATTGGGCCCAACAACAACTTTGCTTCCGATATTTTTGTTGCATAAACACTCATGATGGCCATGCATGTTTTTTAATTAACTATTTGGCATAGAAGTTGATATTTTGGACCGTTTATTAAGCACTTACCAGTTACGTATTTACTGAAAAACATACTCTTTCTTATTTACTTTATAAGTAATATTGTCGAACGTAAAAAAGGATCAATGGCAAGGGTTTATAACCCAATAAACGCATACCAGGTAAAAGTCATGACCATCACTTACCTGGTCAGACTTGATCTTTGCCAACCCTCTCTTACTGGGTAATATTCTCGTTCTCCTTTATGTTTATCCAGTAAGCTGCTTGAACCAATAAGTGATTATTATAGTAAGGGAACATTTACTTTATGCTTATCGGGTAAGAGCTTACCAGCAAGGATATTACCTTTACTTGCCTTATCGTATAACATTATCGGCTATCATAAATTGTTGGTGAGCTTCTTTAACATAGTAAGCGCTTACCAGATAAGAGTCATTTCCATCACTTACTGGGTAAGACTCTCGGTACAAGTTCGATTAAATCCATAGGCTCTAAAGAGTTTAATTGTACCACCTGGATCCACGTTTAATTCAATATTTACAAAATAGTCATTTTAATTCATAAGAATCTGACATTCGATCCCTAGACCATAAAGATTTTCATTTGACCCCCTTAGATCTTTTGAAACTTTCATTTTCTACTTTTGTGTTTTGACTTTTGTTTTAACTTTTTTTTTCTCTGGTTTGAATTTTGGAGTATTAAATCATAAGTGACCCAAACTTAGATGATGTGATTGTGGTTGAGGATAACATGATCTCTTGCAAAATTGGAGTTAATCTTAAAGGGGTGTTTAGTGTTAGATATTGGATTTTTTTTGCCAAGCGGAAGTAAGTTTAAGGTCGATTATCAATTGCTTGTAAAGTCGTCCGTTATATTATTAGCGTAATTTCATGTTTCTAGCCATCTTATAAGTTTTTTTGGTTCATTGCATGAGATTCTTTCATGTTCTTTTGTTGATTTCAAGGGACGTTTTTGGGTTTTTGGTTGATTTGGAGAGATTTTTTTTTGTGTTTTTGATTGATTACGAAGACCTTTTTTAGTTTTTTAAGTTGACGTGACTTGTAATTTAGTTAAAATATTCTAGAACACTCGCCTCAAAGTTTAGCAGATGCACTTTCATAGCCTAAAAATGTCTACTTGCGAAAATTGGTTGAGCAGATGCACAAAATTTCCAGGAACCTTTATAGTTCCACCCCTGGGAGCTAATATTTGAACTTGCCTTCTATAAAGTTTAATATTTGAAGATTTAATTTCAAATATAGAGTAAGACGAATAATTCCACGAATAGCAAAAGACATGAAGCAAAACTAATGCGTCGCGTACGTTATTAATCATATATGATTTTGTTCACGAATCATATATATATGTGATTATGTGTTGTTATTCATATATGATTTTGTACATGTTTTTATACATTGATTTTTTCTTTATGAATCATATATGATTTTGTACATCAAAAAAGTTTTTTTAAAAAAAAGAATATTTCTAAATGGTTGTGTTCTCCTATCAACTCACCTCAACATATTAAGCAACTTGCCAACATGTCTGAAAGAAATAAGGGTTAATTTCATATATACCCTTATTAAAACTCAAAATATCATATTTGCCCAATCTAATTTACAAATATCATATATGTCTTTCCTAAGTTATCAAAATATCATATTTGTCCAAATAACATTTTATTGTCACTTTATAATCATTTTAAATCAAACATAATAACAAAAATTTATAGTTAAATGATTATTATACCACTTTTAAGTTCAATCCACAAATATCATATATACTCTTTTCAAATAATCATTTTTATCAAATTTTAATCATTTTAATTTGATTAAATCATAAACATAGTTTTTTAGTAACATCAAAACACCAAATAGCTTCTTTGGATTAATGCTTTACCAAGTTGGCATAACTAAAGGCTATGGTGGCTATTGCTCCAATTATGAAGAAGATGACTACAGTGCTTTCAAACATATGCTTCACACCTCACACATTCCTATCAGTTGTTTATTCTTCTCCATCTCTCACACTAACCACTCCACCTATCCTATATATTTTAAGAAGGGTTTTTATAAGTCCGGTTAACACCAACCTTTAAAAAATGGTGTTGTTATATGGACCTCTTTTGACGTTTTATAGACTTGGTGCTGTTTGTTTACCTCTTAATAGTTCCATTAAGAGGTAACCTCTGAATAGTTAAGAGGTGATTCTTGTTTGGCGAAAAAATGGACTGTCTCTTAATGGTTCCAAAACCCTCTGATTGATTAAGTATCCTGGATGTCTCTTAACCATTAAGAGCCGTGATTTTATACTTAACAATTACCAAACCAACATATTTCATTTTGCTCCATATCATAAGAGCCTCTTAATCATTCTGACCACTTAATCATCCAGCACTAAACCATTCAGCAACTACCAAACAAGTATACCCTCTTTATACTGGCTTCCACCTATACCAGGGGCGTAGCCAGATTTTTTATTTTTTGGGGGGGGGGACTAAAAATTCTCATATTTAACTTGTCACGTGTCACTCTCTCATTTGTCCTCTGATTCACAGCCGGAAACTTGATTAGCAATTGAATTTTTCCCTAGATATAGAGGTGTAAAGTATAACTTATAACTCCCATGACAAAAAATAACATTATAAAAACCTATATTGTAATATGTAATTTTTAAATCCTTATTTTATATATGTTTGAAAATGTGTATATATAGTGATATCAATATTAAACATAGTGTTAAATATTTGTATAGTTTAGGGACCCCTTTGTAACTCCTTTGTCTATATATTGTTGTCAATACACGCAACCCTATTCACGGCTTTTCCACAATTCTCACATGGTATAGAGCCACCTTTCAAAACCCTAATTTTCAAACCCTAATTTCTCCAATCCCCAGCAGCTGCCGCCCTTTGCCGCCGCCGTCCACTACTCCGGCGATCCATTGTCGGCCGCTGCCCTTGCCACCCCTCGCCGGTTACTACTCGGGCAACCCATTGCTGGTTTATGTTCTGCCGCGCAACCGCAGCCAACTACCGCAAAATCGCTGTGCAATCGCCGCAAACGGTTGCCCCCCACCGACGTCGTCGTCCAGTAACCGTCGACGATCCTCTTCCCCGTGCCGTTATTCTGCCGCTGCCACCGTTCGCAAAACCCTAGCGAACGTCTGCCGCCCTTGATACTGCTGTAGACTGTCGCCCTGGTTGGACTGCTGTAGACTGCCGCCCAGGTTGGAACCCTCGCGCCGCGAAGACAACACTCGCGCCGCGAACTTTCGTGCAGCAATCCCTTGCGAAGAAGCCAACTCTTCGCGCCGCGAGCAGCCTCTGATTCACCTATCCGGTTTTCGTGAGCCGTCGTTGTGCCGTCTGCCAACCGCTCTTACCAGTCTCAATGTTGTGGTGCTTGTTGGTACATTTTATTCCCTTTACCCGCGGTTAAGCGTCTCGCACGTTTATTTTCTTGCACTTTATTAGTATTATTTTTTGTGTGTTTTTCCGTTTGTTGCAATGACTACCTCCTCATAGACCAGTACTCTCACTAGTCCTACTGCCAGTCAACTTGTCTTTGCACTTACAAATGTCTACTCCCAATTTAGCTTTAAACTTTCCACCAACGGTTCCAAATATAAACTTTGGCGTCGCATTTTCCTTGATATGTGTAAGGGTGCCAAAGTCCATGGTCACATTACTGGCAAGTCTAAACCTGCTGGTGATGATGATGAGGACTGAGAGGCAATTGACTCCCACATCAAATCCTTGTTTTACTCTACTTGTGATGCTAATCTCTTGCAAATCATCTCTAGTGATAATTGTAATGCTAGCTTTTAATATAATAATATGTGTGTAACTTTTTATTAGATGGAGAATATTAAAACATAAATATTAAAAACTACATGAATATATGTATTTTGAATATCAAAAAAACTAATTAATTTGAACAAAACATTGAAGAAAATAGAAAGTTGAATAAAACTTTAAAACTACATAAAATCATTGTAAGTATTAGAAAGGGAAAAAAATAAATATGAAAACAAAGTATATAAATGAATTTGAAAAATATAAAAGACTTACAGGTTAAAATTTATGTAGATATTAATATATATCTTAATATATAATTAAAAAAATGGTAGGCAAGAGATTCGACTAAGCTAAAGTTATAGGACCACGCCCGCATTACCGCTTGATCATCTACCATATTATATTGTTATAATTTACTATAATCTAGTATATATTGTAAAACAGTTAGGGGGGTTGAGCACCAACCAGCCCCCCTACTAGCTACGTCACTCCCTATATACTCACATAAATGACACATTTCCCTCATATCCATTTATATATTCCTCTTTAAAAAGGAGAATTATAAATGGACTCCCCCTATCATAGGTATGGGTAGGTTTCTGTGTAGTGTGTTGTTATATGGACTCCTTTTAACTTTTAATATACTCACATAAAGATAGACCCCTTATAGGTTTCTAGGTCTACTTTTATGTGAGTGAGAAAAGACCAATGGAGGATCCAAATAACAATACCCTAAGAATATTAAAGAATTAAGACATGAAGATTGATGAAATAAGTGGCATTTAGATGTACGAAGGCGTACAACATGGTATTGCGTGCCTGCAATTATCTTAACATGGCTGAATTTTGTATCAATTGTTCGAATTTTCAACTGCAAATTAATTGGTGACTGCAACACAAATATATATATACACACACACACACAAGAACAAACTCAATTTACAAGAACAAATGAACTAATTTGGATTACATATGATGTGACTCATGTAGGTCGCACATAATATAAAATTATATATGATTCAGGTGGATCCCACCACTAAATCATATATGATTTTATATTAGGCCATCCGCGGCCATAGCGGTATGGCGCCGGTACCGCTATGGTACCGGCGGTAACACCAAAGAGGATGGATGGTATGGCTAACGGTATGGACGAGATCGGTATGGATTCACCGTTCATCAAATAAAACAACAACACACACACATATATACATACAATGTATATATATATATATATAAAGTAATATTTTAGTATTAAATATATATAGGTGGTATGAGTGGTACGGGTGTGGGTGAATGGTATGGTAATGGTAAGGTAGTGGTAAAGCTGATGTGGCGCTGAGGTGCAGTCTATGCAGGTGGTATGGGTGGTACCACTGTGGATGGCCTTATGTGGGACCCACATGGCCCACATCAATATATGGTTTATAATTGTTCTTTTGTTCCTACAAAGAGGTATAATTTTTGTATGATATAATTATATGTAAATTATAAAACAAATTAAAATAAAGTTAAAAGAATGGGATCAAACGAAAACAATTATTATTTAAGTCACCTTGTATTATAATATCTAAATATATTTATAATATATAAAAACAGCTACGGGACACAGGCCTTAATACTCGAGGGACCGAACTTAACCTTCTGTACCTAACGAAAAATTGTGTGAAAATCTAGCTTTTTGTTATTTTCTCGCATGTGTTACAATTTTTTGACTGTGCGTGTGTCTTGTTATTGGGTAAAAAATATACTGATAATTTACTAATAAAAAATTATGTCATCAATAAACGTAGATGAAAATAGATTTTCTTGTAATGATGTATGAGTGTTTTGAAGTTATTTATTTTATGTATAATTTCATATTTATATCATTTAATTAATATCAATTTTAATTGTAACTAATATTGGTTTTATGATCTCTAAAAATATATTTCTAACTTTATATATGTATGAACAACCTTTAAATATGGAGACTGAATTAACCTAAACCGAAAAAATAATAAAATACACTTGAAGATTGAAGATACTTAGTATTATATTAAGCAGAGACAAAATCAAGGGGGCCCTGGCCACACATAACCCTAACTACTTAACTATCATCCATCCAATTTATAACATATTAATTATAACATATCACGTGATACATGCATATATTTTTATTATAGATTTGCGATCAAACGAAAACAATAATTATTTATTAGACTTTATAAGTCGCGTCTAAGACATTGTTTGTAAACTCAAAGTAACTTATATGCTAGCTTATTTTTTGTATACATGTTTGGATGTACAAAAAATAGTTTATAAGGTGTGTGTGTGTGTTGTGTGTGTTGTGTGTGAGAGGGTTGGGAGGGTTGGGTAAGAGTTGTAGAGGGTTGTAGAGGGTTATGGGAGGGTAAAGAGAGGGTTGGGAAAAAACTGATGTGTCAGCTGATGTGGCATTAAAAAGTGAGAGGGTTGGGAGGGTTGAGAGGGTTGGGACTTGGGAGGGTTAAGAGGGTTGGGTGTGGGTAGCCTAAACTAGCTTTTTGATAAGCTACTTGGAGGTACCTTTTTGGAGCTTTTTCTAATTTTAACTTTATTAATATAAATTATCATATCTCAATATAACCGTTTTGGTCATTTTTTTGGAAGGGTGTCCGGGCCAAAGCCCGCCGTTTTGGTCATTTTACATACCCTCAGGGCCGGTCCTGAAGTTTTTCATGCCCATGGCGAAAAAACTAAAAAATGCCCCCAAGATGAAGAAAAAAAACATATTAGTTTCATTGCCAAATCGGCAGTCCATTCTCAATACGGTTTCTATTAAATACAAAAAAGTAACACAACGTGGGGCTTAAAATAAAAGCATTGAAAGACAAGCATAACATATTTAACTTTTGCAACCTATGACTTATGGTGCATGAAAGGAAAAACATACTAGAACGATGTCTTTAGGCACAAAAGCAACGACATCACAAATCATTTTACAAAAAACCTAGTTTTGATAGTGAGAATAATACTCATGCACCTTGACTTATAGTTCAAAAATATAGCTTTAAAGAATTTTAAACTTTGACTTTAAGGGGTCGTTTATTCAAACACTTACCCAGTAAGCACTTATCGATAGAATCCAATACTAATTTTCCCTTATCGGGTAAGATCTTGTCCATTAAAATGGCACGACATTCAATAATTCAACTGGTAAGTGCTAACCAGATAAGAGTAGCCGCTCTCATGTATGGGGTAAGACTCTTTACTATTGCTTCGCTTTTATCGGGTGAGATTTCGGTCCTTACAGTGTTTATCGATTATATAACTTCAAGAGCATTTAATTAACGACCCCTAAGATAGCATATAAACAAAATAAAGCTAAAGAACCCTAAATAGTTATTATACTTAAAAAAAACTAAGCATCTTGTTGATGGAATAAAAAATGAAGAATCTTTCCTTCATATGAATCACATTTTATATTCTCTTCTACTTTTTAAATTTTTATTTAAAATATAAAAAAGGGAAGTTTGAATCAGATAGAAACATAAATTATATTACCAGTACCATACATTTGTGAGGAAAAGTATGGAATTGCCCTTCAAATTCACTTAAATTACAAAGTATGCCATTTGCTATAAGAATATAATTGCCCTTAAAAGTCACTTAAATTACAAAGTATGCCATTTGTTTTTTTAACATATTTACATTAACTTAGAAGTCGGTCATTGCATTTTTGTTTTTTTGTTTTTAACACAGCTGGCTGCACCTCCATCCATTATTATTTCTCATTTTTTATTTATAATTTATAAGCATTCTAAATTATTATTTCTTAATTAGTGATTTAGAGTTTAGTTTCTTTATAATATTTTTTTTAACTTAAGATACCTAACAATCAAATAAAAAATATGTAAATGATTTTTTAAGATCTTATTTTTATGAATTGTAAGTATTCTCTTATTTGTTAACTTTAATATGCTCATTTATTTTTATTAAAGAAAAAATAAAATTAATTTATTTGTTTTAGACATTCAAATAAAATATATCATTATACATTCAATCACTTAAATACAATATTTTACTTAATATAATTATATTTCAATTTTATTTATTATATATTACTATAAATATACAATTAGCAGGCGCTCCACCCGCAAGCATCGACCCGACCGCGCCCGACCCATGATCCGAACCAAACCCACTCTTTCCTCTCACACTTTTTGACCCAAACCCGGCTTGACCGCCCATGACCCGCCCTCTAAGATCCGCGCGTCCTCAGCCATACCCATCTCAAATTTACACTTTTTACCCCCTTAACTTATAAGGTTTATTCACTTTATACCTTTAACTTTTCAATATTTTATTTTTCGTTTTAGTCCTATATCGTGTATTGGCTAAAAAACGTTAAAAAAATACGTTTTAATTTAAACAAATTACGCTATTATATTCGTACCGTCGATACGATCGAAATGAGCCCAATATTGAATATTTTTTTACGTAGTTATTTTATTATATACTATATATACGTTCCAACTTCTAACCGACCCAAATCCTTATCCATTTTCAAATTTACATATTAGTCCTTAAACTTATACTATCTTATAAGGTTTATCCACATTACACATTTTACTTTTCAATATTTCATTTTATGTTTTAGTCATATATCGTGTGTGACAAAAATACGTTAAAAAATGTGTTTTAATTTTAACAAATTACGTCATTATGTTCGTATTGTCGATACGATCAAAATGAGCCTAATATTGAATTTTTTTGATGTAGCTATTTTATTATATATACTATATATAAGCTCCAACCGACCCAAATCCTATACTCATTTTCAAATTCACATATTAGCGTCCTACATTAATAATATTTATTAACTTTATACCTTTATTTTTCTAAATTTCATTTTACGTTTTACTCATATATCGTATATTGGTTGGAACATGTTAAAAAAATACGTTTTAGTTTTAACAAATTACGCCATTAAGATCGTACCGTCGATACGATCTAAAATATGTTAAAAAATACGTTTTAATGTTAACAAACTGCCCCATTATAATCGTATCGTCAATAAGATCGAAATGAGCCTAATATTGAATATTTTTTTCATGTATTTATTTTATTATATACGATATATATATACACTTCAACCGACCTGAATCCTATACCCACCTTTAAACTTACATATGAACCCCTAAACTTATAATATTTATTCACTTTACATCTTTTAGTTTTTATATTTCATTATACTTTTTAGTCATATATAGTATATTGACTGAAATATGTTTTTTTTTTTGGAAGAGGTATCCCAGACCACATTGGGCCCAGACTAATCCTCGGCAATTTTGGGCCGAAGCCCGATTGCTAAAGCATGCAGCCCGGGGTCGAAGCCCCCGTACCTCCAGAATGCGTCCCCCAGGGCTCGAACTCAGGTTCACCACTATGTAGTGCCCATGCCTTACCACTAGGCTAACACCCATTTGGTTTGACTGAAATATGTTAAAGTGTCGGTAGCTATTGTTCATGAACCCGGTGCAAAGCCCGGGCATATTAACTAGTTATACTATATATACAATTAGCAGGCGCACCGGCGGTCAAACCCAAACTCCAAATCGAATATATTTTAATTTTACATATTAGCCCCCTATACTTATAATATTTATTCCCTTTATACCTTTTACAATTCAAATATTTCAGTTTACGTTTTAGTCATATATCGTATATTAGCTAAAATATATTAAAAAATACGTTTTAATTTTAACAAATTATGCCATTATAATTGTATCATCGACATGATCAAAATGAGCCTAATATTGAATATTTTTTATCTAATTATTTTATTATATATTATATATATTAGGATTATAAAAAACCATATAATCCTATACCCATTTTCAAATTTACATAATAGCCTTCTAAACTTATAATATTTATTCATTTTATACCTTCTACTTTTCAGTATTTCATTCTATGTTTTAGTATTAGCTAAAATATGTTAATACGTTTTAATTTTAACAAATTACGCCATTATAATCATATCGTCGATACGATCGAAATGAGCCTAATATTGAATATTTTTTGATGTAATTATTTTATTATCCTATATATAGGCTCCAACCGACCCAAATCTTATACTCATTTTCAAATTTACATATTAGCCCCCTAAACTTATAATAGTTATTCACTTTATACCTTTTACAATTCAAATATTTCAGTTTACGTTTTACTCATATATTGTATATTTATCAAAATATGTTAAAAAGTACGTTTTAATTTTAACACATTACACCATTATAATCGTATCGACGATACGATCGAAATAAGCCTAATATTTAATATTTTTTGATATAATTATTTTATTATATACTATATATAGTACGATTACATGAAGTCATAACACTGTTCATGAACAACAGCTATCGACATTTGGAGAGATTACATTTTGCCCCACTAAACTTATAATATTTTTTCACTTTGTACCTTTTAGTTTTCTATATTTCATTTTGCGTTTTAGTCATATATTGTATATTGGCTGAAATATGTTAAAGTGCCGGTACCTACTGTTCATGAACAGTCTTTTGGCTTCCTGGTAATTGTTAGTATTATTAAAATCTCTTAAAATTAAATTTTTTGATTTCTTAAATCTTTTATTTATTTTATTAAACATTTCGTATGACAACATTTGTACAAACTTTATATTTCATATAAATTCATGTTACTACTTCCGATCAAATATACCACAGTTTATAACCCGGTGCGAAATCCATGCTCTTGATAGGAAACTTTCTCTAAAATATTGTTCACAACAATGGATTTTTACAATATTAACAAAACTTTCCGCGGCAAAGCGCGAGCAAACCCCCTCGTCCTATACAATTATTAGGCCACCCGACCCAAATCTTCTTGCCCAAACCCATGCTCCAAGATCCGACCCAAATCCATCTTATTCTCTCTCTCCATGCTCCAAGCTCCAAGATCATACCCAAATCAATCCGACCCGCTGCCCCAAGCTCCAACCCACTATGCCCATTTTAAAATTTCATTTATTCCTTCTAAACTTATAACGTTTGTTCACTTTATAATTTTTACTTTTCAATATTTCATTTTATGTTTTACTCATATATCGTATATTGACTAAAATATGTTAAAAAAGTACGTTTTAATTTTAACAAATTACGCCATTATATTTGTATCGTCGACACGATCGAAATGAGCCTAATATTATATATAGTATGATTATATGAAGTCAAAACACTTTAGCCCTTTAAACTTATAATATTTATTCACTTTATACCTTTTAGTTTTCTATATTTCACTTTAAGTTTTAGTCATATATCGTATGTTGGCTGAAATATGTTAAAGTGTCAGTGCCTATTGTTCATGAACAGTCTTTTGCCTTCATTGTAATTGTTAGTACTATTAAAATCTCCTAAAATTTAAACTTTCATTTCTTGATTTCTTAAATCTTTTCATTTATTTTATTAAACCTTTCGTAGGACAACATTTGTACAAATTTTATGTTTCATATAAATCCATGTTAGTACTTACGATCAAATCTATCACAGTTTATAACCCGACGTGAAGCCTGGACTCTTAATAGGTAACTTCCTCTAAAATATTGTTCACAACAACGGACCTTTACAATATTAACAAAACTCCCCACAACAAAGTGCGGGCAAACCCCCCCGTTTTAATACATTTGCCTTATCCAATTAAATTTGAATGCTAAATCTAAACATTGTAATACTTAAAAATATGATGTTTTTAGTTGACTCTTATAAGTTCGCGTCTAAAAAAGTTTTAATTTATGACGCTTGCAATATATAATATGTGCATTGCGGTAGTTCAAAAAGTCGTTTAAAAAATAATCATCCAATGTTCAAACAATGCCTTCATATTTAGGTTGTGTTTGGCAAAAGTAGCTAATAAATTAGCTAATAAGATGGTTAGTAACTGATAAGGTAGTTTATGAATAAATTATATTTAAAATCTGTTACAATTTAAAATCCGGTGCGAAGCACGGGCCTCAGATACCTAGTTCAATACAAACTTGTATATGATCATAATGTTTAAAAGTACACATGGAAAGCAAAAATCAAATTCCATTGTAGGTTTTTTTGGCGGTAAGATTTGCCCCCGGTTAAATCAGACTTCCACCATTCAAACAAAGGGGTTGGGCTAAAAGTTTTTCATTGCCAACTGCTAGCTAAAATAACATGGGCCTGGACCGTAATTTCCTGGGCTTAGCTCCCTGCCCCAGGGCCAAACGCCATCACAGGCTCACACCCATCCCCAAAGGGCCCCGGGCCTGCATACCCTCAAACTAGTTTTTTTCAACATAATTTGTTCATAACCTAGCTTACAAACTTATTTAGTTTAAAAAAACTAACTACCAACTACCAGCTAGCTTATCACTAGTTAAACCCAAAAACAGCCTAAGTTTCCGCATGACTTTTTGCAAAAAATTTTGCAAACCATATATGGGTTTTTTTTTGTTCTCGTTATATTTTTTTAAATTGGGGATTATTCTCGTTTGAACCCCCAAATATTTTATATTAAGGGATACATGTATGAAAATGTTGTGTGTGTGTGTGTTGTTAGGGTTGATTCATGTAAGACCCAAAATTTTTTTTGTGAAATGCCTGAACTTAGTTTTTTTTCACTTGAAATATCCCCAACAAAACATTGTGAAGATAAAAAAATTTTTTGAACCTTTTATAGCAAATACACTCTGAAGTTTCAAGTGTAAAAAGTTAATCCCAAAGATCTCAGAAAAAAAAAACTTAATCTCACGTGTTCAAGTCTTATATATTATGTAAATCAGAA
>CM058041.1:9034316-9141484 GCA_030169165.1 Centaurea solstitialis | reverse complement strand
CAGAGTTGAAAAGTGCGTTATAACGGTCCCATAATGGCATTGTGGGGGTATGAGGTGCTAAGAGGGAGAGAGAATGGGTATAAGTCTAAAGTGGGGGTACCCCATGGATATAGGCGCCAAAATCCCTAAAATAAATGTTTTCGTTCACAAGGTGGTTATTTGAGATGATAATAAGAGAGGCTTTTAACATTAAATGTTAACTACCAAAAGGTCGGTCGTTATTCTGAATTCTATCACCTTGGTGTTTGCAAAGAAAGAAATCGTACAGGAGGAATAATAAGTTGGCAGCAATCGTATACCGTCGGTCCACCGTACACCACTCGTCTCTAAACTGGGCCCCACAACTGACATTTTTTTTAATTGGAGCTCCCTTTTTGCCCCCCACACCCACAGGTGAAAAACAAATGGACCGCTGGACGTGTCCCAAATATGGAGCCCACGGTGTTCCCCTCTCGCCGTATACAACAAAAGACCATTTACCTTCTTTAGGCTATTTTTGATAAACGTAACTTATAAGCTAGCTGGTAGCTGATAAACTAGTTGTTGATTGATAAACTTATTAATAGTTGATAAGTTAGCTGTTGTACAAATTATGTTTGACAAAAACTAGCTTATGAGTATGTAAAATGACCAAAAAATGTATTTTTGAATTTAATAAATAATAATAATAAGGGTATAATTGGAAAAAACTACAATAAGCTACTCAAAGTAGTGTTTCAAAAAGCTAACTTATAAGTTAGCTTTTGTTACATGTTTGGATGGACTAGCTAATAAGCTAGCTTATTTTTGCCAAACACAATCTTAATCTCACTAATTTAGAACATATATTTTTGAAGTTGCTATTTACACCATTTAACCATGAATATAAACGTATTGAGAATTGGTATTAATACATTAGAAACGTAAAAAGTACTTTTTAATATTGATGTGCATGTGAAAAACAATACACTTCTAAAATGTGGATATCAAATTAAATCATTTACCCTCCTCATATCTTCTTGTTATCTCCAGTTGTTTATGCCCATATTACCATATGGGCCTCTTTTTTGACTTTTATCTTTAAGAGTCAAAGTTTGGATCCAGTTGTCCATGGATAGATAGTCAACAATTTGGTTAGGGTTGTTGGTCTTGCAGTTGCATGTCCTATTCACTTTTTTGTATTTTATTTTATTTAAAGATCTAAAAAGTATATACTAAGACGGTGTTTATAAATTATAACTTCTTGGTCTGTAAGTATTTGCTCGCATAAGATTCCTAGTCGGTAAGTATTTGATGACATAAAACAAATATTTCTGGTAAGGAATTCTAAAACCGGTAAGCGTTTATTGGGTAAGAGTTATTTCCATACTTACTGTGGTAAAAGGTTCGTTACTTGACTCCTTGCCTTTTATCTTATCGGGTAAACTTTTTTGTTTTTGCCATGCATGTACAATCAATAAGATAAATGACATTGGTAAACATTAACCACGGTAAGCGTTTAGTAAACAGCCCGTAAAATACAGGTGATCAATTTGGCTCGAGACCGATTTGAACCAAGGCTTGTCCAATGGTTTGGGACAATGGCAGACTTAAATGAAACTTGGTAGACGGAAAGGGAAAAGCCCTAGTTGAAGTCGGCTTTTTTGAGCAACTTAAGTAAAAATATGTATTGTTGATTTCAATGGTGTAGTCCTCATAAACAAAACCCCCCATTTTCACGCTTGATCATTGTTCTCCTTGCATATCAATCTCCATTGCCAGTTGGTCGAGTTTTACATCTTTTGTTAGATATATATCTATTACATGTTCATTTAGTATAAAGATAAATCAATCCACCTATTTTTAACTTTCTATATACTTATACTAATTTATCTAGAAGAAAACTATATAAAATAACAATATTAACCCAAATGGTAGAAGAAATAGTCAAAACTATAGTTTACCTTTTTTTTGTTAACATAACTAACTAGGGGTGTTCAAAATATCCGAAACCGAAATACCGAACCGAAAAACCGACGAGCCGTACCGATTTTTAGGTTAACCGAACCGGGTTTTTCAAAAATTTTGGTTTGGTTAACCGAGCCGGGAAATTTTACGGTTTTTCGGTTTGGTTACGGTTCTTGATTTTAGTGAGTGAAGGTTAACCGAAAACCGAAAATATATATATATATAGGGTTAATTACACGAGTGTGTATCGAACGTGTCACGTTTTTTCATTGTATGTACCCAACTTTTAAACCTACCATTGTATGTACTGAACTTTTTAATTTTCTCATTGTATGTATCAGGTTACCTGCTGAGCAGGTAACCGGTCACAATGCCACATAGGCTGCCACATAGATGCCACATAGGATGCCAACTGATTGAGTAAATTACAAATTTAGTCCCTCTAGTTTACTAATTGGTCTCAAGGACCTGTTTTGCCTCTTTTGAAAAACCAAACTCACCACCACCACCCACCCCCCTCTACCACCAATCCACCACCACCACCAACAGCCACCTCCAACACCCACCACAACCTCCCACCACCACCACCACCACCATCTCCACTACATCCACCACCACCAAACCACCACCACCATCTACGATCTGAACCACCACCACCTCCATCCAGATCCGGCCACCATCTCAACCACCAAACAACCACCACCATCTCCACCCACCACCATCTCCGATCTGAAATCAACCACCATCACCATCACAGATCTGAAATCAACCACCACCATCTCCACCATCAAGGACCTGAAATCAACCACCACCATCTCCACCCACAAACCACCACCACCATCTCCGATCTGAAATCAACCACCACCACCACCACCATCTCCACTACATCCACCACCACCAAACCACCACCACCATCTACGATCTGAACCACTGTAACATCCCGTTTATATATATATATATATATTATTGTTATTAATATTATTTTGTTATTATTATTGTATGAATCCCGATTAGGGTTAGGGTTTTTAGCGGGCTTTCTTGCGACCTAAGTAAGGGAGGGAGGGGCCCGTTATTGTTGTTAAAAACCCTAAGGGTTGTAGCCTCCCTCCATTGCGTTTCTTGCGACCTAAGGTAGAGAAAAGAGAGGGAGAGATCGTCAATAGAGGGAAGGGAGCGAGAGAGAGGTCTCGGGTCACCGGAGTTGGTTCGAGCGGTCGCCGTAGGTAAGCTTCCGTTCTCTCGCGTACTAGGTTCGGGCGTAAGCGGTGGTTCTCCTCCGGACCGCCGCCGCTGCGGTGTTGGTTTTGTAGCCGAGTGTTCGGCGGTGGTGGATACGCGGCGGTTTTGGCCGATCGCGATCCAGCCATCTCCGTGGTTGTGACCACCAGTGGTGGTGGCGTGGACCGACCCCGCTGTGGTTGCTCCGTCCGGGCCGGCGACGGCGTTAACGCCGGATGCCATGGTTGTATTGAACGGCGGTGGTGGCGGTGCAGATCGCCGCTGCTGCGGTTGGTTGATTGGAGACCGCTCGGCGGTGGTGGTGGTGTTCTACGCCGCTACCGTCGAGTGTGTTGTTGTCCCGATCGTACCCGGCGCCGGCGGTGGCTAGCCCGGCTAGCTGCTGTTGAGCGACCGTGGGTTTAGTGTGGTGATCGGCGGCGGTGGTTACACCGCCCGCTGCTGTGGTGGCGCATATCCGAGGGTCGGCCGGCGGTGTGGAGGGCTTCCTCCGCCGTCGCGCCGCTACCCTACCCCTTGATGGTTTCACGCCGGCAGCGGCCGACCGCGGTGGTGTTTGGCGTTGTGGTTATCGGCGGTGGTGGTGGCGAACTTCGCTGCCGCTGCCATGGGTGGTTTTGTGACCGGCGACGGCCGCTGGTCGCGGCGGCTGCTGCGGCATGGTGTCCCATCGGCCGGCGGTGGTAGTGATGATCCACGGCCGCCGTCGATGCCGTCGGTATTGATGTATAGGGTTGCTTGGGACAACCTCGCGTCGCTAGTACGTTGTTAGACCGCGAATAGCTCCGTTAGGGTTAGATTGTAATAAGGACGAAATCTTAATTGGTGTGTGTTACTCATGATTTTTCAGAGTTGCGGGAAAAGTTTGAGTTGGTATTTCGATTGTGATTTTATTCGCGGCATATCAAGGTGAGTGGGTTTTACATGCGTTATGTTATGGTTTTATGTGTGTATCTGAGTTGGTGATACCTTGTGGTGATTTGGGTTGCGTGATGATCCGAAGGGCGGGAAACCGCGGAGGCCGGATTGCGTGATGGTCCGGTGAACGGGAAACCGTTAAGCTGTGATTGTGTGGATGTATATGTGCATAATTATCGTAACGTCTTGTATGTGTAACTTACTCACTAAGCTGTTGAGCTTACCCCTCGTGTTTTTAATGTTTTTAGGTACGAGTTCGGGTATCGATAAGGGCAAGGCTCCGGCTTGAGGGTTCCCGGCTGATGGCGTTCCGATCCAATCATTTAATATTATTGTTGACTTTTATTGTGGGATATTTATATGGTTGACTTGACATTTTGTGAATGACTATTTAGTTTTAATAAATGCAAGGGTTTTATTCAAAATTTTTATTTTGAAAATTTAAATTGGGACTGGGTGTTACAACCACCACCACCTCCATCCAGATCCGGCCACCATCTCAACCACCAAACAACCACCACCATCTCCACCCACCACCATCTCCGATCTGAAATCAACCACCATCACCATCACAGATCTGAAATCAACCGCCACCATCTCCACCATCAAGGACCTGAAATCAACCACCACCATCTCCACCCACAAACCACCACCACCATCTCCGATCTGAAATCAACCACCACCATCGACCACCCCAGATCTTACCACCACCGCAATCGACCACCGTTAAAGAGAGAGAGGGGAGGGGTTTTCGGAGGTGGTGGTTACGGGGGTGGTATGGCCGAAGACGAAGGTAGAAGACGGTGGTTCACTACGTCGCCGGAGATGGTGGTTACGGGGGTGGTGTCGCCGGAGTCGCCGAATCAGTTAGGTGGAAACGTCGTGGATGGAGGTGGTTGCGAGCAACGTGGCCAGAAACGAAGGTGGATGGAGGTGGTTGCGACGTGGCCGGATCTGGATGGAGGATGTGGCCGGAGACGTTGCCGGAAACGTTGCCGGAAACGTCGCCGGAGTCGCCGGAGACGTTAGGTGGAAACGGAGGGGGGGGGGGTTTATATAAGGGTATTTACAGTTTAACCCCTTGCTCTTTCATTTTCTTTTTAAAAAAAGCTTAGGGACCAAATTTGTAAACTACTTATTTAGAAAATAAAAAAAAATAAAATCCACGTCAGATATAACCTGTTCCACGTCAGCTTTTTTAGGTAATAAGTCATCTGATACATACAATGAGAAAATTAAAAAGTTCAGTACATACAATGGTAGGTTTAAAAGTTGGGTACATACAATGAAAAAACGTGACAAGTGGGATACACACCCATGTAATTAACCCATATATATAATGTAATGTAGGAAAACAAATTGTGTAACATTGTATGTATATATTTCACTAGTTCTTTAGCTTAAATTAGAATTTAAAGTTCATTAATTATGAAAGTTAATGTATATATGATGTTGCAAAGTTAATTTACATATCATGTATAGATTACGAGATTGCATGTTATTGAAAACAGGTTAATCGGTTAACCGCATAACCGAACCGTCAAAACCGATTAACCGATTACCGGTTAACCGACATTTTCGGTTTAGGTTTAGGTTCATTATATCATCAAACCGAATTATCGGTTAACCGGTTGTCAGTTAACCGTTTATCGGTTAACCATCCATGAACAACCCTATAACTAACCTTATAAAACCGAATAACCCGATATTGTTTTGGTTATGGTGGGTTATTCGGTTTCGGAGTAACCTAAATTGTTGGATCCATTACAGGGTTTTAAATGGCTTGACCGGAGTGTCAAAAAAATGTTCCTAATCCAAGAAACATAAAACACACTAAAATTTTAAAAGGTTTTTAATATGCTAGGCGGCTTACCACTAGACTTCAAGCTTTACTTTATAGCATATCAAAACTTAAAAAAATTTCCATTGTATCTAACCTGGTATAGCAGGTGACTTGTTGACGTGACACCGTTGGAGTATGGTACTAGCGACACTGCGATGAGGTGAGTACTAGTTAGAGGCATGTTAAAGATCTAGCTATTCGTTGATGTTTTCTGTGCATTGGAGATAACGACATTTCTTGTGTATTAGTAACATATGACCTAGACTTATGTAAGACTTGGTTTGTATTTTAATATTGATGTATAAGTGTGTTACATAATACTATGTTCGAAAAAGATTAAATTAAAAAACTAGCTCTTATGGTGATGTTGGGCAACAATGGTATACTAATATGTTGGAATTCTAAGTCTTAGGGTGCAAGTTAGAATCCTAAGTCTTGGGGTCCAAGCAATCATAATTATGGAAACTATGACAAGTAGGTTATTAGGTTTCCTAATTGTAATCTAATACAAGTTGGTTATTAGGTTTTATAAATACATAGTCTTAGGTCGAGTTATGATCAATTGAGAGACATTGTAAAAACCGTGAGTTTTGAGTGATTTTCTCATATTAATCAAAGAGCGATTTTGGTTATTTTGATTTTTTGCAATTATTCAATATCAAACTTTAATTGGTATCAGAGCCAAGAACCGAAGGCTGTGAGATCGAATTACGTTGACGAGTTAGGTCAACATGTCGGACGTTGAGGAAGGTGCAAATCCTCCTCCGGTGAAAGTGAAGGAGGTTGGGTCAACCATCGTGGCATGTCCGTTACTCACCTCAACAAATTACACAGTGTGGTCGATGAGAATGAAAGTGGTCTTAAGGATACACAAAGTCTGGATCGTAATCGATCCAGGAATCGAAGAAAACGAAGAGAAGGACTGTCTTGCGATGGGTCTTCTCTATCAAGCATTGCCGGAAAGCTTGATTATGCAGATAGGTGATGTCGAATCCTCTAAAGCACTGTGGCATGCAATCAAAGCCAGGCATGTGGGAGCCGATCGCGTGAAGGAGGCTCGGATTCAAACCCTAACCGCCGAATTTGATCGCTTGAAGATGATGGAGTCAGAGACAATCGACAGCTTTGCCGGACAGTTGTCCGGTATAGCATCCAAATCTGCAGCCCTAGGAGAGGTGATTGACGAATCCAAGATGGTGAAGAAGTTCCTAAAGACTCTTCCTAGATCGATGTTTATTCATATCATAGCGTCACTAGAACAAGTCCTCGATTTGAATAAGGTGGGGTTTGAGGATATCGTCGGTCGATTGAAAGCCTACGAAGAGAAAATCAAGGAGGATGACGGCGGAGAAGGGCAGACGAGGGTGATGTTTGCGAGATCGACCGGTGGCGGTGGTGGTAGTTCATCGGGATCTCACGGTGGTTCAAAGGGAAAGGGGAAGACGAGGTTGATTGGGTATAACCAGTCGAATGGATCCGGGTCATACGGATACAAATCTAAGACGGCCCAAGAAGGTAAGCCCAACTCACATAAACCCAAATCTGATAATTATCAGCCCAATCCTAATTCTGACCCAAACCGTAAAAAAGACCGGTCCAAAATTATTTGCTACCGGTGTGATAAACCGGGCCACTTTGCGTCTCAATGTCCAGACCGAGTTAAAAAATTACAAGAGAGTAATTTTGCCAAAGGTGATGATAACGATGAGACCGTATTTTTTCACGAGACCGTGTTTTAAACGAAAAAAGGTGATACCGTCTCGATACGACTCACAAGATTACGATGTGTGGTATTTGGATAATGGGGCGAGTAATCATATGACGGGAAACCGGTCGTTTTTCTCCGAACGCAATGAAGGTATAACCGGGAGGGTTAAATTCGGAGATAATTCGTGTATAAAGATCAAGGGAAAAGGTTCTATACTTTTCCAAGGAAAGTTGGGGCAACAACGATTGATGACGGAAATTTATTTCATCCCTGCTTTGAAGAATAATATTATTAGTCTCGGACAAGCAACTGAAGCCGGGTGTGACATTCGGATGAAAGACAACTATTTGACCATGCACGATGCCAATAATTGCTTACTAATGAAGGTACAAAGAACTCCAAACTGCCTTTATAAAATAAAATTAAAAATTGGAGTACCTATTTGCCTTCATTTGAGACTAAGTGAAGATACGTGGCGATGGCATGCAAGACTCGGGCACATCAATTTCGCGTCAATGAAAAAGATGTCCAAGAATGGTCTAGTTAAAGGGTTACCCCAATTTGATCATGAGAATCAATTGTGTGAGTCTTGCTTGGTGGGCAAGCAAACAAGAAAGTCATTCCCGACTACGACGACATACAAAACAAAACGACCATTGGAACTAATTCACGGTGATTTATGCGGTCCGATCACGCCGGCAACCAAGGGTCAAAATGGGTATGTTTTCACACTAATTGATGACTTTTCACGATTTATGTGGATTTATCTCTTGAAAGAAAAGAGTGAGGCGTTTACACACTTCAAAAAGTTCAAAGCTTTGGCGGAGAATGAAATCGGAAAGTCTTTGAAAGTTTTTAGAAGTGATCGAGGAGGTGAGTTTACTTCTCTCGAGTTTAATACATTTTGTGATCAAAACGGAGTAAAACGCCACCTTACCGCCCCATATTCACCACAACAAAACGGAATTGTGGAACGCAGAAACCGAACGCTTATGGACATGACACGAAGTATAATGAAGGCAATGCATGTTCCAAACTACTTATGGTGAGAAGCGGTAAATCACTCTACAAATATGATCAATCGCGTTTACACACGAGTCCTTGGTGATACAACTCCATACGAAAAGTTGTATAAAAGAAAACTGAATTTAGAGAATGTTCGTATATTTGGGTGTCTAGCACATGCAAAAGTAGAACCGGTAAATCTTAAGAAGTTGGATGCAAGATCAAGACCGCTAGTGCATCTCGGTTACGAACCAGGTACGAAAGCCTATCGGTTATTTAACCCGACTACACAAAAAATAATCGTGAGTCGAGACGTTACTTTTGATGAAACCAAAGGGTGGGATTGGGTTAAAGAATCAATAACCGGCAATGAAGAACCGAGCTCGTTCATAGTACCATGGGATCACCCGGAAGAGGAGGCAAACAACAACCAAGGAAACGATGTAAACATTGATCCAATTGTTGATCCAATTGAACCGATTGAATCGGATCACGAGTTTGAAGACGGAGCAGAAGTACAAGATAACGAACAACCAAGTCCGGTCAACGATAATGTGAACAATGTTCAAAGGCCAACGAGACAAAAAAAACTTCCAACTCGATTGCAAGACTATGAGCTTGATCTTGATAATTTGGATGAACTTCTCCTAACAACCAATAACGAGCCGGTATTGGTTGAAGAGGCGAAGAAAGAACCGGAGTGGGTCAAGGCCATGGATGCGGAGATCAATTCGATAAACAAGAATAATACTAGGACTCTCGTGAACAAGCCTATGGGGGTGAAGCCAATTGGACTCAAATGGGTGTTCAAAGTGAAGAAAAATGCACACGGCACCATTAATAAATACAAGGCAAGGTTGGTTGCCAAAGGTTACGTGCAACAACCCGGTATTGATTTTCAAGAGGTATTTGCTCCGGTAGCTCGAATCGAAACCATCCGGTTTCTTATAGCCTTAGCCGTTACTAATGGGTGGGAGCTTCACCACTTAGATGTTAAAACGACTTTCTTACATGGAGAATTGAAGGAAACCGTTTACGTATCGCAACCGGAAGGCTATATAAAGAAAGGCAATGAGCATAAAGTGTATCGTCTTACGAAAGCATTGTATGGTTTAAGACAAGCACCTCGAGCATGGAACACGAAGCTTGACGGAATTTTGAAGAGCATGAAATTTCAAAAGTGCATGAAAGAACCATCAGTGTACCGGAAAAACGAAGGAACTAACTTGTTGATTTTGGCAATTTATGTTGATGACCTATTTGTCACAGGTACAAATTTGAACATGATCAAAAGGTTCAAATCAGAGATGTCCATGAACTTTGAGATGTCGGATCTTGGAAGATTAACTTACTACCTTGGCATTGAAGTTAAACAAGAAGAATCGGGGATTACTATAAACCAAGAAGCGTATGCTCGACGCATTCTAAAAGAAGTTGGTTTAGAGGATTTCAATCCGACCCACAACCGGGAAATAAATTGACGAAGGCCGAAGATGAACCTGAAATCGACCCGACTCAATATCGAAAGGTGGTAGGATGTCTTAGATATCTCTTGCAAACAAGACCCGATATGGCATATGCGGTAGGAGTTGTTAGCCGATACATGCAAAGTCCAAGAGAGTCACATGGCGGTGCAATTAAACACATCCTAAGGTACTTACGAGGAAAAACAGGATACGAAATCAAGTACGAGAGGATGGGTCAAAACCAACTCATTGGTTATAGTGATAGTAGTCACAACGTTGACCCAGATGACGGAAAAAGCACAACCGGTCATATTTTTTACTATGGGTCATCCCCGATAACATGGTGTTCGCAAAAGCAAGATACCGTTGCTTTATCATCTTGCAAGGCAGAGTTCATGGCGGCCACCGCGACTACATGTCAAGCAATATGGCTTCAAGATTTGCTAGGAGAAATCATGAACAAAGCGCAAGAGAAGGTGGTTCTAAGAGTTGATAACAAGTTGACTATCGAACTAACGAAGAATCCCGTTTTTCATGGAAGGAGTAAACACATTCACACAAGGTTTCACTTTATTCGTAATTGTGTTGAAAACAAACAAGTGGAGGTGGAGTACATTCCCGGTGAAGAACAAAAGGCGGACATTCTTACTAAACCACTAGCTCGAACCAAGTTCAAGGAAATGCGGAGCTTGATCGGGATCAAAGACGTCTCTAGAAGGACTTAGAGATTCGGGGGTGAGTGTTGGAATTCTAAGTCTTAGGGTGCAAGTTAGAATCCTAAGTCTTGGGGTCCAAGCAATCATAATTATGGAAACTATGACAAGTAGGTTATTAGGTTTCCTAATTGTAATCTAATACAAGTTGGTTATTAGGTTCTATAAATACATAGTCTTAGGTCGAGTTATGATCAATTGAGAAACATTGTAAACACCGTGAGTTTTGAGTGATTTTCTCATATTAATCAAAGAGCGATTTTGGTTATTTTGTTTTTTTTGCAATTATTCAATATCAAACTTTATAATATAGTCGTTTGTGACCGTTTTTGAGCCAAAAATTACCATTTTACCCCATAAACATATATAAATAGTTTGAGGATGTGTTACTTTCATTCCACAACAATTCTAACTCTCTAAATCTCAAACTATCTCAATTTCACACCAGTGTCCAACTCTATTATATCCTATTTATATGTATAACTTTAATTATATATAAATTGTATTTTATATAATTTTATGGTATAAAGAAATCAAGGAAAAAAATAAAAAAATTGAACCAAATCGGTTTTGGAACCAGTTTTTTTTAGAACCGGTTCGATTAGTATTCGAAAGCAGTTTCACTGGGTAGCATATTTTGGACACTAGCGACCCGATTATTTAAAAAATAAACTTTATGGGCTAAAATATTATTGGACCGGTAAATGTGGGTTTGTATGTGGAGTTGGGCCCAAAATATTATTGGACTAAAAAGGTAACAAGAATTAGTTATAGAGATGGGCCCATATTTATACGGCCCATATATAATTTGCACCACTAATTTAATTCTTGTGGTTTCTTGAAAATAACACTTTTCCTTTTTTAAGATTTTAAAGTTATATAGTCACTGTGGTTTATAAAAGCAGCAAAGATTTATTTAGTCCCTTTTTTAAGACTTTTCCTTTAACAATCATCAAAAAAAATTGTACAATTAAAGTATTCCCTCCTTTATTGTGTTCTCTTGTCTCATTTTATCCAATAAAAAACAATTTTTTGATTTTGGTTCTTGTAGTTTTTGTTTGGCTAATAGACGTAAATATCAATAAAAGAACGAAAACATTTTTCATTTAAAAGAATTGTTTAACGGTACTTAAAGGATGGATCAAATTTGGACGTTTTTGTAAACCACGATGGTCATCTTATGGTTACAAGAGTACATTAAAAACGAAAAATGTTATTTTCACAAACCATTGGGACCAAATATGTGGTTAGGTAATATCATTTGGGGGGACACTGGATGACATCCCTATCTACCGAGTTGATCATGGGGTGAGCATGTGACTCTGACCATGGGTTGGGTCATGGTCGCCGATTAGTTGGGTGCCCGTATGGATCCCGGATACCTCGTCGACTTTGTGTCGAGACGTGTGTGCGAGTTGTCTGTCGTTAAAAAAAAATTGTCGTTAGGATCATCATAAGTGCTTAGACTATGCGTTATGGGTAACCCGATGAGGGCGGGTAAGGTGCAGGCAAGCAGCGAGTAGGGTGGGAACACCAAAACGCGCCTACCGGTTCGGCTAGGGGTAGATGCCATCAGGTTGGAAAAGCCAACGAGAAAAAGAAAAAGGAAGGGAAAATGATATGATGTTGATTCAACTTCGGGTAAGGATAGGGAAGAGGAAATGTATAACTCATGGCCTCACGATAGTGAGGTTTTATTGAGTTTCCTCATTCATTAAATTGGTAATGATGATATATGAAGCAAACTCGTCTTGAGACCTAGTTCCCACTTCAGCTTTTCAAAATAAAAAGTCTTTTAGATAAATATATTTTTCATTTCTTGAAATAAAAACTAAGGTCTAAGTAGAAGTGTATTTAGATTCCATTTTCAATGGTGAGACAAAATAATCACCATGCATGTTATTTTAGTTTATTTAAATATAAGATCGCAACAAAGGACCTAATTAACCAGATTCTAATAGTTAAAAATCGAAATAACATTATACTTAGGGGACCGTTTACTTGCTCTAACTGGATAAGTGCTGATTCGGGTAAGAGCGCTGACTTGATGCGTTGTCTCGGGTAAGGGGCCGTTTACTTGACGCTTACCCGGTAAGTACTTACCGGGTCAATTTACCTTACGGGGAGAACATGAACATGACTACAATCTTACCCGGTAAGAGCGATAGCACGGACCAAAAGTCTTACCCGGGTAAGTGAGATCCACAACTCTTACCCGGTAAGAGCTTACCGGGTAAATTGTTGCATACGATACCGTTTTAAGAGACAAAAATGTTGTATTATATGGTAGGTGATAGTGTTCAATTTTACCGGTAAGCACTTACCGGGTAAGTCTTCAAGTAAACGGCCCCTAAGTGTTGTTTGGGTAAGAGTATTTACTACATGTTTTGGTAAGTGCTTACCAACAAACACAATAAATATTTTAACCTTTTTTTTTGTAGTTGGATGTTAAAAGAAAGAAAAAGGAAAAAGAATTGGCAAACATGGAATAAATAGATCAGATCTGGGTAAACAACATTTTGGTTCTGGCTCAGTTAGATCTCGGTTAGACCCGTGATCGATCAGATTTCAGTCAGATATTAGACCCAGTCAAATCTCGATCAACATCAAATAAACAACCCCTTAATTTAGTTGTGTGTGGTAAACTTATATTCACAAACAAACCATTTTCACATAAATCAAAAGACAATACAAAGATGCACAAAATGATGCATGAATACCATTTATGTAATAAACTATCAATACTCTTTTCGTTTTAAAATAAATGTTTATATTAGTATTTAGTTTATTTTATAACAAGCATGTACTTTCTCATTCCATAGATTATGAAAAAAGTTTATCTCTAGGCCTGTAAACAAACCGAACGAACACGAACGGGACATGTTCATGTTCGTTTGTTTTAAGTTTAAACGAACACGAACACGAACACGAACGCTTAACCGAACGAAAAATCATGTTCGTGTTCGTTCATTTAGCACATGAGGGTGTTCATGTTCGTTCATTAAACTCTTAAACGAACGGTTCACGAACGTAAACGAACACAAACGAACACAAATGACCATAAACGAATATAAGCGAACAAACATTAACAAACGAACATGAACAAATAGAAAATCCTACATAATCTTGATTAACATCCAGAAGTTTTTACCCGAGAGGAGAGAGATTTTGTAGTATTTTTTTAAACTTTATTTAAAACATAGTTAAATAATTAAATTACTCAATAAATAATATACAATAAATAAATAAATAATTATATATACTAATATAAATGAACGAACATAAATAAACGAATATAAACGAACGGTTCACGAACGTAAACGAACGATGGTTCACAAACATAAACGAACGAACATAACTGAACGTTCACGAACATAATTGAACGAACGAGGACGTTGTTCATGTCCGTTCGTTTATTTAAACGAACGTAAAATTCTGTTCGTGTTCGTTCGTTTATTAAACGAACGAACATAAACGAACTTCCCGCCGCACAAAATCACGAACGGTTCATGAACGTTCGATTCGTTTACAGGCCTATTTATCTCTATATAACAAAGGGTAATTAAAAATGTCAAGTTCACAATTTTAAAACTATATGATTTTTTCCTTGTGGTTAGTATTTTGGAACAAAAGGAATATAGTAAAATCAGGTTTATATAACATCTAAAAACTTAACAGATTGAGTTTATGGAATCAAATAATTAATTTATAGAAAACATTAATGGATTAAGTTTATAGAATCAAATAATTATTTTATAGAATTTAAGTTTACAAAACCAAATACTTGTGTGTAAAAGCGTTGTAATAAAGTTATAAGACGTTTTTAGACATCTTGATAAGTTTTCTGGGATACTTTTGAAAAAAGTGCCTTGTTAGTTTATTTATATGAAATTAGTGAAACAAATATTTTATAAAAGCAAATGTCTTGTAAAAAATCGAGTAAATTACATATCTGGTCCTTGTAGTTTACACTATATTGCACTATTGGTCCATTTTTTAAAGTAATTATGGAAAAAGTTCATGTGGTTTACAAACATTGCACACTATTGGTCCCTTACCCTAACTCTGTGTGAAATCGATTTGTTAAGCATATGAACCAATAGTACAATATAGTGTAAGTTACAAGGAACAACGGTCCAATATAGTGTAAACCACATGAATCAACATTGTAATATAATATAAATCATAAGGGCCTTTTTTATAATTATTTCAAACTAAGAATCAATGATCCAAAAAAGTATAAATCACAAGAACCAAATATATAATTTACTCTAAAAAGTATGTTCATTGGATATTTTTCAAAAGAGTATTGTAATGAGCTATACTACATTTCCTTTCTTTATGTTGTAAAAGTTAACATATGATGAACAACCATTTTATCCAAATTCCTCCCTCTTAGAAACCCAACAAACTATTGTCGTTGAATTAATTTTTGAACGAAAACCATGTAATTTGTTTTAATCCATTACCTACTGTATTTACATCATATGAAAAGTCAAATATTATAGTTTAATTTTTAGACATAAGGATACCACAACTAAGTGGAATTGGATAAATTAAGTTTACTCAAATAATAAACATTAAAATTAATCATATCAGCATGAGAGACAACAACACTATATATATATATATATATATATATAGAGGAAAGTTCAAATGTAAACCACTTTTTGTTGTGAACGTAAAGACAGCCGAGAACGTGATACGTGGCGGAGACTAGTCAATAAAGGCGGCTTTGAGTGTGGTTTCCCCTTTAATTCAATGCCCTCCCATGAATCGCGCCTAGTCATCCGTCGTGGACCTGATGTGGCGCCTAGTCATCCGCCACGTGTCACGCTCTCGATTGTCCTCACGTTGACAACCAAAAAGTGGTTCACATTTGAACCCACCCCTATATATATATATTCTTTTATAATATAAAACAATACACAAAAACTAATTTTTATAATTTTCTACCTTTTAATAGTTTTCATCTAATTAGTCGACTCGATTACATGCAATGCAAAATCAATTACATCAATAAGTTTATCTTCGAGTTTAAAAATAGGGATCTAAATGAGCTGAGCTACTCGAGAGCTATCCGAGCTCGTTAAGAGCTCGAAACGAGCCGAGCCTTAACGAGCTCGAGCTCGAACTCGAGCCTGAAACAAAGCTCGTTTACTAAATGAGCCGAGCTCGAGCCTCAAAATCAGAGATCGTTTAGGCTCGCGAGCTTAAACGAGCTTTACATATAATATTATGTATTTTTATATTTTATTAGTATTATGCATTTAACATATATAAAAAATCGATATTCAAAGCATATCCTTAGAATTAGGGATCGTTTAGGCTCGTTTGCTTAAGGCTCGTTTAGGCTCATGAAGCAACCGAGCATTAGCGAGCCTAGCTCGAGCCTTGTAAATGGTTCACGGGCCGAGCTCGAGCCTTAAAGCACAAGCTCGAGCTTCTATAATCTTAAACGAGCCTGACTTGATTAGCTTAAAGCTCGGCTCAGTTTGACTCGTTTACATATCTGGTTAAAAATGAATAAGTAACCTTTAAAACGTATGATATAAAATAATACTTCTTTCTATTTGTCTTATTAGTCGGTACAAATATTTAATTACGTATGAAACACCTTCAATTCTTTTTTTTTTAATAAAATAACAAAAAACCGTGAAATATAACTAATTACTAAAATTTGAAGTATTGAGAAATAAATAAAATCATGATTATAAAGAACCTCCATAAAATAAATATTGCACCTTTTAAAACTATTCACCATAGAAAAGAATTATTAATTTTCCTTCCCAACAAATAGTTTTTTTATGTTATGTAAACAATCCATATTATTTTCCAAATTTCCAATTAACTAGGATGAACAAAATTAAACGATATCATGATATTTCATTTAAATTAACTCCCAACAAATAAAATTATAATCTTTTTTCAATTTACATGATCAAGAATGGAAACCCTAAAGTATTGATCCATAAAAATGTCCAAAAATATACTTTCTTTAATGTACTCTTACAAAAAATATGCTCAATTCTTGCCCATCTTCAGCCCCTTCAGGATTAATCATATGAAAAGCTTCAGAATCTTTACTTCCCACCACCCTATCAAATCTTGCCCTCATGTAAGTCAACTCTCCGTCCACCGCCGACTCCTTTTCCGTCAACGCCGGCAGAACTCCGGCCCCCATCGACACCCCCCGTAACGACTGCATCACGTGAAGCTCGTCGTCCGTCATATTCTTTCGCCTTATCGAATACCCGTACTTCCTTCCGTTGCAATAAACGCCCCACACGAACTCTTCTAAAACCTTCTTCTTGTGCGTCTTCGTCTCGCTTTCCAAAGAAAGGCGAACGATGTCCGAGGCCATTTCCTTTTGGAACGCGGTGGAGCTCATGGGGAGCTCGATCATGAAGATCGGGAGGCGGTGTGGGTCTTCTTGGATGGCTAGGCTTACGCGTCCTCTTCGGTGGCCGAATAGGGTTCCGGTGGTGGCGTGATCGGGGAGGAGGGGCTTTCGTGGGCGGCCCAAAAGGGCGACCATCTTGCAACCGGAAGTTAACATGGGAAGAAGCTTGAACATGCGAAAGATGCCGCCCCCGCCCCCGGTGGAGGAGCGGGTTTTCGATCGTTTTTCACGATTGGTGGTGTGTTGTAACAATGATATAAGAGAGGGGTTTTCCATTTGATGGAAAGGGCTGGAGTGGACAGAAGGCATTGTTGTTATTAGCTTAATGAGGTTATAAATCAAAGGGGTGTGTGTGGAAGGTACAAATTAAGAGGGAGCCATTGAAATTTATAGAAGGGGTTTTAAAAGTCATGAGGAAGGTTGTTTTAGAATAAATATGAATTTAAATACTATAAAACTAAATGTTTTATAATTTATGATTTGTATTTAATAGATATATGCAGGGACAAATTCAATTGAGAATTATAAATATTTTAAGAAATAGGATAGGAACTATATGCTTAGGTAACTAATTCTTCCAATCCTCTCAACCCCATTGCCACATCAGCTGCCATATCATCTTTTTTTCAACCCTCCCATTAACCCTCTGAAATCCTCTCTAATTAGTACTCAACCCTCCCAACCTTCTCACCTTTTATTTAAATAAAACACACCACACACATAAAAGCAACAACCCGCCTATTAAATGAGCAGTGTGTCCATGCCGCTCACAACCCCAGCCTGCTGAACCCGCCTCCGGCGTAGCCATACCCGCTCAACCCGCCGAAAGCCGCCGGCTTCGAACCCGCCCAACCCAATACTCCGGTACACATAGCCTTATGGATTATTCATAATGAATATTGTGATAGATATTTATATCATCATATTCATCATAAATTACTTATAAATATAGTTGGTTTCTTAATTTTTAAAAATATTTATGATTGTGATACCTCATATATATGATGTATTATTAAATTAGGTATAATCAATAGAATGTATGCTTTGACATACTTTAACTTGTAAAATTGAAATAGACCCAAATAAGAAATAAATTTGATTCCTTTATTAGGGTATTAAATTGAAAGATTGATATAACACAATAACTGAATTTAATATTTTTTTTGCCATTTAGGATAGTTTCATTCAAGTGGGAAAGGAAAAGGATGTTAAGAATCAACTAAATAGCCCTATTTAGTTAGAGCTAGGCAGCCAAACTACATGATGCATGATTAGGAATCACTTGTACCATACCATCTAACAATGCACACATCACATCGTCGACGATATCTGAACCATGTAAACCATTAGTAATGTCATATGATTCAGGTAAACTTTTGATCAATCTATCGGTCAACGAATATGGTTCTCGCAAACCTAAATTCTTTGAACCTCATAAAAGGTTAAGTGATGGATGGCTAGACCAACCTGGATTCCATAGTTATAATAGTTAGGTTCACAATCTAAGGAAACAAGAGGTGGGTGAGAGGGTCCAATGTTTGATGCGACCAAGTTTATAGTGATGAAAAAAAGATAAGAGGGGTGGTGGTTGGACCACAACTTATGTGGGGAAAGTTTATGATAAAAAAAGAATTGGGAGATAAAGTTAAATTGTTAGATGGGTATCCATCCTTTCCTTTAATAAAATTTATTATTGTTGTTATTTAAAATACATAATATTAGATTATCCTAAAACAATATTATTTTTTAAACATGGGTTTTCATGGTCATAGACAAACTTTCTTAATTTCATTATAATTTATAAGACGTTTTACTTGTTTAATCATTAACCAATAATTTGGATGAAATTATGTGACAAAAACAAACTTTATAAAATAATATTATAATTGTTGGAAGAATGAACAAGAAAGGCAATGGTATTTATTATGAGCATATGAGGAATGGTGCTTTTTCTGAACATTTTAACATGGGGTGTTTCTACATCTCCCTTGCCTTTATTTTATGCCTTTTCCCCATTCTTATAAGGTGTTCTTTGTCCACTTATTCCTAATAAAACAACCATAAAAAATTATTATTTGGTTCATCACAAAGTTAATTAATGAGTAATCTATCGTTTTTAAAGATATGAAAAATATTTGATTCAATTCATGATAAAAGAAATTGGCATACATAATTTTTTAAAGTGTTCCTATTATACCGGTTTTATGGACAATATGTTATTAGGGTCGTCCTAATTTTTTTGAAGATCCTGTTACATCATCTATACTAAAACTATAGATCGTCTAAATTGAGTAACAAACAAAATAAAATATAAAAAATTTGTATTATGCTAAAAATCTTACGAGTTAAAACAATAAATGAAATTATATAGCAGCTTTTGATTGAAAAAAATTTAGATAGGTGTTCATTGAGGTAGGCCGTGTTCAAAATCAAAATTTAACATGCCAATTGATGACCCTGTATGTTATTAAACGTGAACATATAATAAATAGCTATAAAATAAGTACTATAATTATAAAAATAAATAGATGAATGAACCTAAAAGGTTATGTATTTGTACTAAAATGGGACATGGGGTCACTTTGCTTTGAAGGGATTTCTCTCTTTGTTTCACAATCAAATTGAGAACCCTCTAAACAAATGATGAACCTTTGCAACAAGATAAAACGTTGATTCATGTTAAGAGATTTAATATTTGGATTACCAAATATATAAAATGCTTCTAAAACTTTGTAGGAATCCATCACATTCAGATAATGATAAAATGGTTGCTAGATTTTGTAAACTTTCTTTAATTGGTCTTGTATTCTTGCCTACAATGAATCAATCATATTGAGAATTCAATAAGTGGTGTCAAAGCACATGCCAAGTAAACCTTTTGAAACACTATCTCACTGAAATCATGATCAAATGCATTAGACTATTTGAAAAAATGACAAAACAAGAATTTGGAAGTTTTCGGCAATATTTTTCGACATGAAATTGTCTTATAAGGTAGTTTTGGTACGCAGACAAGATTGAATATGACTGGATAACACATAATTCGACAGGATAAGAGAGTGGTACTGAACAATACTGGACATAGGATTGGACATAACAAGTGTTTGTCTGGTGTTTGATACCACTAGGATTGAACATGACAAAACTAGATAAGTTTTTGCCAAAAATTATTTGATGATTTTATATATCATATAATAGTTATAATTATCATAAATAAAGTACATGATATAATTTATAAACAATTTTCATATACATAGTTACATACATATATAATAGTACAAAATTTGAATGAAAATTTTGATATAATTGATGGTAGTTTGAAAACCCCCGATTCGTACAAAGAAAAAAAATTATGTTTTATTTAGCTTGAAAGATCCTTATCAGTTGGTGAATGTTCGTTGAAGATTTAAGCAACAACAATGGTTGTGGAGGCAAAGAGACATTGGTGATTTGTGGACGATGGTGGTTGTGGACAGTGGTGGTGATGGCGGTCTACAATGGTGAATGAGGTAGTCGATGTAGTGGAGGTAGTGGTATTCGATAGTGGTGGTGGTTATCGTAGAAGTTAGGTGGCATATGGTGGTAGTGGTGGTGGTGATGAACGGTGGTTGTTGGTAGTCAACGATGGTTGCGAAGGTGGTGTAGGAGGTTATTATATGGTAGAGTAGGAGGTGGAGGACTGGAGGTGGTGGTTAGTGGCCAACAGTGGTTAAGGTCTTATGGAAGTGGTGGATGAGGTTGTTGTGGTAGAGGAGGTGGTGGTGGTGGCGGACGATGGATGAAGGTGGTTGCGGAGGTGGCTTAGTGGTGTACAGTGGTGGAGGACGACACCTGAAATAATATTGTTTCCATAAAGTACAGATCCAGAAACAGGTTCACAAATACCATGAATATCTGCTGGAGGTTGTTGTAGTGGAAGATGAGGTAGAGGTGGTCGATGGTGGCGTCGGCCACAACTAGTGGTGGTGACCATAAAACAAATATCATATTAAAGTTATACATAACACACTTAATTCAAATATTTTAGTTTCTATCTCATTGTTGTACCATGTTGTTCCACCTACTTTGGTGGAACAAATAAAAAACATTTTTGTCCCATGTCGTACCAAACGTGGAACAATGAGTTTTATCCCATTCTCTCATGTCTCATTCCATGTACCAAACGTAACCAAAGAAATAAAATATCTGGGGGCAAATCAAATGACCAGAACTGTAAAAACTAGTTTGTTTGATAATTGAAATTGACAACATTGTTTCACATGTGATACTTAATATGTCCAAATGTTTCATATAGGAAACACATACACACAAACAATATTACCATATTGAATTGTAACTTAAAATGAAACTCACTAAATGGTTGGAATGGGTTCAATAGTTCTTAATACTTTTTTGGTTCTCATTTAATTTAAGTATTTAACCCCATCCCCCTTCCCAGTAAAAAAAACACACACATATGGAATGAAACGACTATGGAATAACACATTTCACCTATATGAATTTGTATATGATCTATGCGGTTCAACAACTAGGGAAGATCCAAGAATGTTTGATTTAAAGATTTATATGAATAACTTTTCTCCCGATGTTAGAAGGTGAGAACACTTACTAGCCTTTGGATGATTTGATTTTGTGATCTTACGGCTAAAAGAAAGTTTAGCACTTCATTTACCTTTATCTGATGGTTGACAAAAAACACACGAATCTTCGTCACATTTATCTATCTTCATATATTTTTATCATTTTTATCAACCCTCATCAACCTTCTTATTCAGTCACTTGTAAATAAATTTGTTAAAGTTTTTTTTTTTCCATGCAAACAGGAATAGGTTAGAATAAGGGTTGTGGAATGTAGGTAGATGCAACTTGATGAAGGCCAACGAAGGTTTGTGTTCAAAGGGTTCTCGCAAAAAAATCGTTTTAACGAGAACCTAATCCTCTGTGTGTGTGTGTGTGTGATTTCAATTACAAATCATGTAATTCTACCAAAGTATAAAAAACAATCATAACTATTCATCTAGTTAAATAAATATATGATTTAATTTTATCTCCTAATTTAAAGAGAACAAGACTTGTAAACATTTTTTGCTCATAGCGTTTTTTCGATCCATAATCCCTTTCACGATTTCTTTGGCCCCATTTCCCTCTTCATTTGTTTTTGTTTTAATTGGAAATTTCCATAAACAACAATCAAGATTCCGTTCCGGTTCTTCCAAGGGCGGATCCAAGAGAGAGAGAGAGAGAGAGAGAGGGGGCCGGGGGGGGGGGGGGGGGGGGGAGGGGTTGGCAAGTGCCACCGTATTGTTTCTCTATCATAAGGTAAAAAATAGTTCATGAACGGTGCAACTATTTTGTTTTAGAAGGCGAAACTATTTTACTTGGTACAATCATATAAAAAAATTTGTGGATCGGCCTCTGACTTCAACATTATTTTCCAAATCCCTACACATCTCTCAAGAAATTTTCTTACTCTACCAAACCTTTTCCATATTGCATGAAGTTTCTTTTCCACTTCCTTTTAACCTTTATCCTACGTCATCAAAATGCCATTGCTTTTGTTTCTTCATGCCTAGAGACAATGAGATAAAGAGAGGAAGGGTGGTTGTTTAACATTTTAAAGCAATGAAACACTCGACCACCAAACAACGAGCTTCACATAAGAACATTTTCCGTCGCTAGACAAAAAACATGTAATTTTTTCATATGCGTTCTTACGAGGTTGCATAATAAGCAATCTTGTAAGACTGTCACCATAAAAAAACATTCTCAATCTTACCCGTGTAATAATAATTCTTTACCGTTTTTTATTGGAACTTTGTTTACATGAAGAAGAACATGCCCCACATGCGAACCAAGTCCAAAATTACGCGGCTTAATAAAATCTAACATTTGGAATTTTAAATATGTTAGAGCTTGAGTGTATGCTTGAGCCTTGAGTACTCTATAAAAATGTGACCAAACTTCTATAAGTCAAACTTTCACCCCCTACACATGAACTTTTCTTTAAAATGACCACTATCTCTATTAAAGTAAGTTCGTTAGAGTTTGGTTAACCTTATGGACCAAAATTAAAGTCTAATCTTAACTTTTAAATTACACAATTTTGAAAAACACTCATTTTAGAATTAAAAGAGGGGGATGGGGGCTACTTTTATAAATAATATGATATGATTATGAGTTGTGAATTGACAACTTGTTATAGAAAGATACTTAACAAACATTACAGAAATAATTGGAGTCCATTTCCATCAATGTAACATTTTATAAAAGCCATCATATACACACAAAATGGTTGGTTTCCATGGATTAATTAAGGGGTTGGTTACAACATAGCCACGTATATTAAGAAGTTTGTTTTTTTCGAATCAATTTTGTATGGATTTGAAGCTTGTTATTTGTTTTTATCGTTAAATCAATTAGCCATGTAATTAAATATCAAATTAAAAGTGTTTTGTCATTAAAAAGGTATGATATAATGATATATGTCCATTCAAATATGTGTTATTAATGATAATCTCACAATTCGTCAACTAATTTTTTTTAGTTTCATTTTAGCATCATGTTTAATTCTTCTCAACAAGTGTTTATTTTAAGGGTTTACTTCACCGGAGTGTATCCAACTTGTCACGAAAAGTTATTGTATGTATTGGACTTTGATTTTGTCCATTGTATGTATCAAACTTATAAAAATCTACCATTTGATGTATTTTGATACACTTTTGTGACAAGTTGGATACACTTTTGTAACAAGTTGGATACACTTTTGTGGTAGGTTTTGATAAGTCTGATACATACACTCGGTAGTTTTGATATGTTTGATACATACAATAGAAAAAATAGAAGTTCAATACATACAATAACTTTTCGTGACAAGTTGGATACACTCCGGTGAAGTAATAATGATTACATGTTGACATTGTCATGTAATTTACACCATGAAATTAGATCGATATATGTGACTCAAGAAAGCTTATCAACCACTTCTATATTGAATGCCCGATATTTGTTATCACATTATAAATTTGATCGAGCCGGTAAAAGAAAATAGAATTATTGGGTAGCATAACGGGTATGAATGACCATTCTCCGATATGGTAAAAATAATTTGATGGGATCAGGTAAATACATCAATTCAGTATTTTTTAAACAAAGTCCATAAATGACTATTTTCTTTTTTGACGACCACAACCTAAAATTGTGTATAAGTTTTTGCGGTATTAAATACAAAATAAAATTAAGATAAAAACATAAGGGAAGAAAGATATGAACACAACAATACGTTTTGGTCTGCTTTTTCGAACCTTGGTGAGCCAAGCAATGTGAATAATGCTAATGATTAAATCTTTGCAATATTAAATGCACGCATTTGCTAATTACTTTGCTAACAATTCTAAAAATATTGATCCAAAGATCGATACATGAGATGATTTGGCGCCTAACTATTTGATGGATAAAAATATTTAGATATTAAGTTAGAGTACGTTGAATTTAATAAGGAGTCGTAATTGATAAACATTCGTTAAGATTATTAATTTGGCGCCAACGGGCTTGTAGCCCAGCGGTATTTGGAGTGGTGTTAAGGTGTTCTTTTCCCTTGTGGTTGTGGATTTGAGTCCCGTTGTGGACATTGGTGTAGATTTAGGAGTAGGTTAGTTGAGTGTGTGAGTATTCTGCCGTTCAATTTTTTTTTAATGTGAATCGATTTAGAAAATTACAAATATTTGAACATGTAAATTAGTCTTTTGATCCATTTTCAGATAAATGCATTAATTACCCCTCTAGAACTCGTAATAAAATTGATTCCCTTAAACAACATCAAACGCTATATTTTTCTTTGACTATCTAATACAAGAATTGGTAATTTGTCGTTTAAAATTAAGCGACAAGTTAATGGAGACGTTTCACTTCATTAGGCAATATGGTTGCAATCAAAATGGTACTATATGATACGACATGCATTCTAAAATAATCTTAACGACGGAATATTTTATTTGAGTTTTATCCAAAAGAGTGGTGCCGACAAGCAAAACAAACCTACTCTATAAATGTACAGCAATCATGTTGAACTCGATACACAATTTTACATCGAATTTGACACAGTGGGGCATTATGTACTCATTTAGCCCCTCACTCATCTCGCCCGCTCTTGACTAAGGGTCCGTTTACCAAATGCTTACCGAGTCAGACGGCCTTACCATATGAATATCGCATGATTCAAGAATCTTACCCGATAAGTGCTAAGTCAAGGATAGAAAGTCTTTGCAGTAAGTGAGGACAAAGTCTCTTACCACAAGTTAGTACTTACTAGGAAAATTGTTACATGCATAAGATACCGTGTTAGGGGACTAAAATCTTACCTAGTAAGTAAGTGATAGTGTTGAATTTTACCGATAAGTGCTTACTTATGTAAGCATTTGAGAAATGGCTCTAAAGACAACACGTGCCCGTTTAGGCTTCTTTGAAGGGTGTATTGGACTCCTACATTAGCTAGAATTTCACCAATTTTACTTTACATATATTAGAACTTCATTTTCTCCTTAAGTGTTGTTTTGGGATCCACATATTCTCATAACATTTATTTTAGGGAAAATTTCATGTATGTCCTTAAAAACTTTGGATATTATGCATATCTCCTTGTAAACTTCAATATTACATCTATCTCCTTCTAAACTTCAATAATTCACACATATATCCTTCTCCTTTATTTAATTGTATTTTAAATAAAAACAATTATATATAAAATCAACTTAATTTGTAAATGACCTAACTACCCTTCCCCAAAATCAAAATCAAATTGAGAGAGAGAGAGAGATATCCAGTTTCCAAATGGATAGACTAAACCCAAATTGATTTCACAAATCGATTTCCCAAAATCGAAATTTTCCCAAATCGATTTCATAATCGAATTGACAGTTGGTAACTATTTCTTCCGGCCGACTTTCTCAACCACCAATACCTGCTCCTCATGCCTACTTGGAATACAAATTCGGATGAGTTCAACCGGTTGATTCGGAAGAAGATTATCTTGATGACCTCTCTCGAAAACTCGCTCACTCTACTCTTTTTGACGACCATTTCTGGAAAACCAATCCCCCTAATTTCACCCACCCCTACTCTAAGGTTTCATTTTTGATTTTTTTGATTTCTTATTGTTTCTGCTTTTTTTTTTGTGCTTTTGTCTCCAAGTAAGCACCCATCCAAATGTACTTGTATTAAATTGCTTTCAATCCTAATTAATTAATATTCTTCTTTTATCTTTAAAGCTTTAGCAGCAGCAAATGATGAAACAACAACGGCAATTCCTGCAACAGAGGAGGGCGGCTTTGTGAAAAAAGAAATAGAGCCAAAAATGGATTTGTGAAACTTTCGATTATGAAATGGATTTGCAAACAGGAAATAGTTACCAATTGTCAATTCGATTATGAAATGGATTTGGGAAAATTTGATTTTGGGAAATCGATTTGTGAAATCAATTTGGGTTTACTCTATCCATTTTGAAACTGGATATCTCTCTCTCTCTCAATTTGATTTTGATTTTGGGGAAGGGTAGTTAGGTCATTTACAAATTAAGTTGATTTTATATATAATTGTTTTTATTTAAAATACAATTAAATAAAGGAGAAGGATATATATATGTGAATTATTGAAGTTTAGAAAGAAATAGATGTAATATTGAAGTTTACAAGGAGATATGCGTAATATCCAAAGTTTTTAAGGACATACATGAAAATTTTCCTTTATTTTATAACTGTTTTCTTTTTGTTACCAAAATCCATAAAGTACATAGGAGGTTCTTACTTCATATTTTGGAGCCCAAAAGAATCCCTCCACTTCCTTAGAAAAGGTTTTGTTAAGTGTATAAGATGCTTTATATATTAAGGAGCATTTGGTCTTTTACCATTTATAAGCCAAATTAGGAACCTAAAAAACATTCATAATTACATGATCATTGATTTGCCCAAATTTGTATGATAACCAATTTATCTATCTTTAATAACCTTTTGTATGTATCTCCTATGTATTATTGTAAGTTACAACAACTATTACATTTTTTTGTAGGAAAATGTTTAAAACTTGTTTAGAAAGAAAAAGAAAAGAACAAAAGAAGGTGGTGGTGTTTTGTAAATAGTAAGATAATTGTGAGAAATGGGTCCTTATGCACGTGGTTACTCTTGAGGAGTTTGATGTCACATTTAAAAAGAGTCCAAGTGCTTATGGTTTTAATAATAAACACATGATAGAGACAATCCAATATCTCCATTCAAATAATTTCTCCTTTTGTATTTATCTCTTATATTGATCTAATTGGTATCTGTCTATCTGATCAATTCGTTTGATACAAATCATTACTGAAAAAGCACCGTGAAAATGGTATTCTACCGAACGTGTTTTTTTGTTGAAATATTGACAAAAATATAAAATGAAACATCTTTAATAAACAAAATAAATAATATCTTAAACAACCTTATTTCATCAGTGTTTGTGTTAGCACATAATTGATGGATAAGCTATTTTAACTTTAAACATAAGTGGTAGGGAAAATCGGAATTAACGCTTCTAGATGAATGGAAGTATAATTTAAGATGCTATTGTCACTAACCATTAATGTCACCTCTAGTAGTGCTCACCTCGTTGTAGGGTAGGGAAAATGAATTCAAGTCCCTATGTAGAGATAAGTTTTACACCTTATCATAAATTCAGTAGTTGAAAAGAAAAAATATATGATTGAGAATGTCAAATTTTGTGTTCATTGATGACGTTAAGCCCCATTCATTAATGAATAGAAATCAATGAATTAGGGACCGTTATTCTGTATTTCATTTTAATTAATGGTGTCTAAGTAGGTCCACCTATTAAATTAAGTGTTATTTGTGATGAGATCACCAAACTTTTATGTTAGGTCTATTTATATTGTTGATTGTTAGAAGATGTAACTCAACAACATAAATTTGACAATGGCATGATGTGTGTGTTTATGTATCTATGTACTCTAGTTATCCAAATGTAATCAAATCTGATTATCACCACTACTAGATCTTGAAGAACCTATCATGAATATACTTAGAGTTTGTGCAAAGCATTTGATTAGTAATGTGATTCAGGGTTAAGTTTTGGTTATTAGCTAGTACTTATTGAATAGAGCATGAAATTTTCATTTGGGTTTTGGGTTTCATCCAATGGATACCTATCAAATATATATATATATATATATATATATATATATATATACATAGAGGAAAGTTCAAATGTGAACCACTTTTTGGTTGTGAACGTGAGGACAACCGAGAGCGCGACACGTGGCTGCTTTGAGTGTGGTCCCCCTCTTTAATTCAATGCCCTCCCATGAATCGCGCCTAGTCATCCGCCGTGGACTTGACGTGGCGCCTAGTCATCTGCCACGTGTCACGCTCTCGGTTGTCCTCACGTTCACAACCAAAAAGTGGTTCACATTTGAACCCACCCCTATACACACACACATATATATATATATATTTAAAAAATTATATGATTTAAACCTTTAAAGTATACATATTATTTATCACTTTACCTTATCGTAAGCTTCGGTCTACATTCTTTTAACTTGTAAATGTGTACTTTGTTCACTGTCAAAGTGTTGTCAATTGTTTTAGGTGTCGTACATTGTAATGTCCTTTTTTTGTTAGATGCTTTACTAACTTTTAAGAAAAGTTGGTTGTTGTTCAAAAAAGAAAACATACGTGAAAGATAAATTTATAATGTATTAACAGTTTTATATTATCAATCATAATCCCAAGTAGATGCCTGAAAATTTTAGTTACTTCTATATAACAGTGTGTAGTAACATACAAAATCCCACAAAAATACCCCTAATGAAACTCAAAATTTGTACTTTTAGCAAAAATACAATCTAAATACATTATGTACAATTGAATATAAATTCTTCTGTTCAAAAAAAGAATGAATATTGTATATATAGTATGCATAGCGAAATTACGTCCCATATAAAAAAAGATAGTGAAATATTGCTATATCGTGAGCTATATATAAGTTTTTAAAACATATCATTTCGTCCCCACATAGCAAATGTGATAACCTATCAATTGGTTTATAAGTTATAATCATTTTATTGAGTTGTTTAACATATCAGACGAGTTAAGGAAAACTTGGCTTTGTTATATGCATATATTAAATAGTCAAATATGGCACTGACATGTTTGTCGATTTTACAAACGGCCTTTAGTCATCATATGTAAACCTTAATGATCATAATAGTTTTGATAATCTATTGGTTAGTGGTTAAAATTATTTCAATACTAAACCTAACTAAATTTAACCAGTGGGCAAAATGTGATTCTCATTTATCAGATAAACATTTACTGATAAAGGTCGTGACTCTCATTTATCTTACAAGTAACCTTCTCGACCATAAAAAAGGATAAATTGCAAGGGTTTATAACTCCGTTAAGCGTTTACCAGGTAAGACTCATCACCATCACTTACCGAGTCAACGCTTATCGATAAGGACATTACCTTCACTTGACTTATCGTATAACATTCTCGGCCATCACAATTGATTGTTTGTAAGCTTCTTCAACTTGGTAAGCGCGTATAGGGTAAAAGTCATTTTCATCACTTACTAGGTAAGACTCGGTCCTTGTAATGACTCTTATTGTGTAAGATTCTCAGTGGTTTTCATGCTCAATTGACAAAGATTATAAGTTAAGTAATAGCAATAAGCGCTTACCCAAATAAGTGTAACTGACCCTTTACTATGAAATCATAAGCTTTGATTTAAAGATTTAATAGATCACCCAAAATTGACAACAAACTTTCGGCCCAACAAGATGTTTGGCCTAGAAATTTATATATGCATTTTTGACTTTTGCATTCTCCAGTAATGATTAAGAAACATGGCCGACTCAAGGGTCCCACTTAAATCTACTCAGTCAATTTTTACATTTAGAATTTTATTTCGGGTATGAAAGATGTAGTCACTAAATTTTAAGAGGTGCTTTAAGTATATTAAAATATACAAGGGAAATTGGAATCACTTAAAAACTTTGAAAGTTTCCTCAAAATGAACCAAAAAACTTAATAAGAACTTGAAATCAAACTAAAAAATACCTTGAAAAAATAGAATTTGTCTAAAAACACATCCGCCTTTTGCATAAGACGTAATATTTTATTTCCAAATCAACATAACTGATTTTTTTGGAGTTAAACCTTATCAACTTTTCGATAGAATCAAACCATAATCTTATAGATCGTTAATACACAAATTTAAAGAAGTAATGCTGAACAAACTCATGGACCACCACTCAACATATGTTATATATACGATGTGAATTCGACTAGATATCCAAGGTCGATCGAATCCATAGGCTCCATGGAGTTCAACGTGGATCCATGTTTAATTTAATATTTACAAAATAGTGATTTTAATTCATAAGAATCTAACATTTGATCCCCTAGAACTATGAAGATTATCATTTGACCCCTTTTGATCTTTTAAAATTTCCGTTTTCTACTCTTGACCTTTTTTAACTATATTTTTTTCTTTTTAGTTTGAATTTCCAAACTTAGATGATGTGATTGTGGTCGACATTAACATGTTGCAAAAATGGTGTCGATGTAAGCGTGGGTGTAACTTTAAGATAGATCAAATACTTGCAAAGTTATTTGTTGTATTTTTTGACTAATTTGATGAACCATTTTTAAGTTTCCTGGTTGATTTTAAATGATTTTTTTACGTTCCTTCATTGATTTCGAGTGACATTTTTGGGGTTTTGGTTGATTTGGGAATTCTTTTTTTTTTTTTGGGTTTTGGTTGATCTTGAAGAACGTTTGCAGTTTTTTGGTTCATGCGCCTAATAATTTTTTTAAAGTAACCTAGAGCACTCATTAAACTTTAGTTGATGCACCTTTCATAGCCTAAAAATTTCTACTTGTGGGAATCGATTAAGCATATAGTCTTCCGGGGACCTTGATAGGTCCACCCTTAGCAGCTAATATTTGAATTTGCCATCTATAAAGTTAAAGATTTAGGGGGTGTTTTGGATTGCGTTTAAAAACAACTTAATGACTTATTTAATTATGAGGAAGGAAATAAGTTGTTTTGAGTATTTGGATAACACTACTTATTTAATTATGAGGAAGGAAATGATTCATTTTAACTTTTCCTAGGAGATAAATATTTTTTCACATAAGCATAAGTTGTTTTCAAAAGCAATCCCAAACCCCTCCTTAATTTCAAAAGCAATCCCAAACCCTTTCTTAAAGGTGCAGACTCATCTAATTAGACGTAATTAAAGTCTTAACTATGCAAACTAGTTCTCTTTAATAGGTCCTAGTTTAAGAATCCTTATCACCAGAGTTATCTGATTTAGACGTAATTCACCTAAAATTTAGATTTCCTTGGCATTGAGTTATCTGTGCAAAGTAAAATATTTGTCACTTTTAGTGTTAAAAAGAAAATTACATGTAGTTTTGAAAAAGACCATCATTACAAATTCTATTCTGTAGATCTTGTCCAAAATATTATTTTAAACTATGTCATTAATTTAGCTGAGACCTTAGACCATGAACTTTTGTGTCTTCAAGACAATATTTAAATTTTAACAAGAGATATAAAAACAATTAATAGTAAGCTAGACTACATAAAAGACGATAATACTAAAGCCATAGAAACTAGAAAGCAATAGTCTTCCTAAAATTGAAAGGTCAAAAGTCAAAGGCGTGCAAACCTAAATAGACAAATTCACCAAAAAATTAGATCATCTTAAAAGTGCATACTCACTTAATTTAGACAAAATTAAAGTCTTAGTTGTGCAAATTAGTTCTCTTTGACTAGATCCTAGCGTAAGAATTCCTATTACTAGAGACAAGCCTCCTAAGCAATGTAGATTTCTTAGATTCAAAGGCATTTTAAGGCATGTTGTAGTATACTCATTTGAATTCACAACTTTTTTCTGTTACATCAACTTTCCACTAACCTACCATCAAACGTTCACCAACCTTTTATACCCTCATACCCTTATCATTTTTATTAGTTTTAAATATATATATATATATATATAGTGAGAGAGAGAGAGAGAGAGAGAGAGAGAGAGCGAGCGAGGTTCATACGAAAAATATAACCTTTTAAGAAAACGCGAGGAGTAAAGTTGGTGAAAGCACAGACGAGAAAGTAATGGGAGAAGTAAGGTAAAAAGTTTAAAAAAATAATGTTTTTTCCTAAGATATTTCCAATTTTATTTCTTTTAGTGGGGCAATTTGTTTAGGTTAAAATTGGGCTATTTCCCGTAGATACACATTACATCTGCCCTTGTTTCTAAGAGTTAAGTATAATAATTAGTTTAAAAAAGCTATTTGTTTCTAAGCATATGTTGACAATGCAAAGCACCAATCCAAGAAGTTATTTGGATAAAGAAATTACTTAGGTTTTGTTGTATTTAATTTAATTTATAATGATTTAAAATTGATAAAAATGGTTCTTAGGTAAATATGATATTTTTATAGTTTACGAATGACATATATAATATTTGTGGATTATATAATAGGATATAATAGTCATTTAATTACATTTTATTATTATATATGGTTTAAAATGATTACAAAATGACAAACAATGATATTGAAGTAAATATGATATTTTGATAGCTTAGGAATGACATATATGATATTTATGAGTTAAGTTGGGTAAATATAATATTTTAAGTTTTAGAGTTAATTACATATTTGGTCCCTGTGGTTTGCACGAAATTACGATGGAGGTCCCTGAACCCTAATTTTCATGCCTACGGTCCTTGTGGTTTGGATTTCGTTACGATCGTGGTCCCTTGCCCTAACGTCCGTTAAAAATGGCTGTTAAAAGAGAGCTAAAAGACGAAAATACCCTTCTTATAATCATAACCCTTTCCCTTCTTCCCCAACCCCCAAACCCACCCAAACCCTAAGAAGTTGCAGCACTCTTCAACCTCCACCGTCGGCCACCTCCAACGCCGGCAACTTCCACCGCCGGCGACTCCGTCGCTGCCCGTTTCCACGTCGGCGACTCCGCCGCTGCCTGTTTCCACGCTGGCGACTCCATCGCTGACCTCCTCCTTTTCCGGCACCTGGTTCAAATCTCCAGCCAAAAATACAAGCTCCTTCTCTCTTCTGTGGTAGTGGCCGGATTTCAGATCTGTAGCAAGTGCGTGGTAGTGGCCGGATTTCAAGATTTTCCCGCTAAAGAAAAGCTGGAAATCGCTCAGATCTAAAGGCGGATGGCGGTGTTCTCAGATCTAACGGTGGGCGGCGGTGGTGTCTGAAGGTGGGGCGGCGATGGCGTCTGAAGGTGGGCCGACGGTGGCGACATCAGTTCTGCGTGGGTAGGTGGTCGCGATGGAGGTGGGAGCTGGCTGTTGATGGAGGTTGGAGGCGGCAGTTGGTGGTTGATGGTTGTGGGTGTTGGTGGTTGTGGGTGTTGGTGGTGGTAGGTGTTAGTGGTTATGGTGGTTCTGTTGGGGAAGAAGAAGAAGAAGAAGAAAAGAAGAAGAAGAAAAAAAGAAAAGAAGATGAAGAAAAGAAGAAGTTATAATTGGTTATGGTGGTTCTGTTGGGGAAGAAGGAAAGAAGAAGAAAGAAGATGAAGCATGTGGGTAGGTGGGTAGGTGGGGTAAAGGGCATGTGGGGTAGGTGGGGTAAAAGGCACGTGTCATCACACAAAAACATAAGATTTTTAAAAATTTTAATAGAAATAAAAAAATATATAAAAAGTCGAAAATACCCTTGACTTAACAGAGATATATAACAGAAGTTAGTGACAGGGACCACCATCATAACGAAATACAAACCACAGGGACCGTAGGCATGAAAATTAGGGTTCAGGACCTCCATCGTAATTTCGTGTAAACCACAGGGACCAAATATGTAATTAACTCTAAGTTTTAATAAGAGTATACATGAAATTAACCCATTTATTTAATAAGGCATACTAATTTATTTTAAACATAATCAAAATATCATTAAAATTTGAATTATTCAAATTAATATCACAAATTTACTTTAAATATAAAGAAATATAAAATATAATCAAAGATAATTATTGAAATTTTAATTATTCTAGTTAGTTTGACATTGCATATTCAAAATATGTTAACTAATTAATTTTTATTTTGAATTTAGTTTTATTTTGACTAATAAATGATATCTCAATTTCAAATTCAAGAAACATTGCATTGTATTGGATTGTACCTATACTCTAATATGTATATAGAGGAAAGTTTATTTAGAAACCAAAAAAACAGTAAAAACTTACAAATCGATGGTTTTTTTGTTTGAATCAACGAAAACTCTTCGTAAAGTTATTTATTATGATGCAAATGTTTCATATAATCTATTTTTTGATGAAGTTGTTTCATATTTTGGTGTTTTTTTATATAAAAATAAAAAGGTTTCATATATTTTTCTATGTTTATGAAACTGTTCTATGTATTTTCTTTAATCTTATGAAACCTTGTTATTTTTACAAACAAGAACATCAAAAAATGAATTATATGAAACATTTGCATCATATTAAACAACTCTACGAAAAATTTTCGTTGATTTAAGCTATGAAACCATGAGTTTCTACGGTTTTATTTTTTTTTTGGTTTCTAAATGAACTTGACTCTATATATATATATATATAGATAGATATATGGTAAATACATCATAATTTATATGATATATCTATATATAAATTATAAACAAGACTTAGAATCAAGTGAGACCAAGCTATTTTCGTGAGATCGCGTGAGACTAATACCTAACGTATGAAACTTTACAAAAAAAAACACCGTAAAGGTAAATAAAACTTAAATACGTAGACCTAAAAATCACTTTCGATGCAAAAAAAATATCCAAAACAAGGTAAAAATTAAAAAACAAAACCTACACAGCTCAAATGCTGTGAAGGTTTCCGTTTTTTTTACCTCTTTATGAATTTTTTCTTCGATGGTGTTTTTTAGTATGGTTTTACGATAAATGTTCAATTTTTTTTACCTTTACAAATGTTTTAATGTGAAGTTTCATGTAAAATATGTTGGTCTCACCGGTCTCATGAAAACAGTTTGATCTCACCAAAACTTAACCCTTATAAACAAACTAAAAAATAAAAAAAACAGAGGAGGAATCAAACGAAAACAATAATTATTTAAGCCATCTTTTATTATAAAATTTAAATATACTTATAATATATAATAATAGGGTCAAACTTAAATTTTTGTACCTAACGAAAAAAAGCGTGAAAGTCTATTTTTTGTTATTTCCTGGTGTTACAATTTTTTATTATGTGTGTCTCGTTATTGGGTCAAAAATATGCTGATAATTTACCAATAAAAAGTTATGTCATCAATAAACATAGATAAATATCGATTTTCTTGTAATGATGTATGAGTGTTTTGAAGTCACTTATTTTATGTATAGTTTCATATCTATGTCATTTAATTAATATAAATTTTAATTATAACTAATATTGGTTTTATGGTGCTTTAAAATATATACGAATTATTGTTAGTTAATTCACATTTTAAAATATATTTCTAACTTTATATATATTTATATATATATATATATATATGGGTTCAAATGTGAACCATTTTTTGGTTATGAACGTGAGGACAGCCGAGAGCGCAACACGTGGCGGATGGCTAGGCGTCACGTCAGGTTCACGGTGGATGACTAGGCACGATTCATGGGAAGACGTTGAATTAAAAGGGGGGAAGGGGGGGGGGGGGACTCAAAACCGCTTATATTGACTAGTCTCCACCACGTGTCCTTACGTTCACAAAATGTTTTAATACTCTCGAATATCCTTACGTTCACAACCAAAAAATGGTTCACATTTGAACTTTCCTCTATATATATGCATATGTAAACAACCTTTAAATATGAGGACTGAATTAACCTAAACTAAAAAAATAATAAAATACACGTGAAGGTCGGAGATGCTCATTAGGAGAGACAAAATCAAGGGGCCTTATTAATAATTATTATATATCATGTGATACATGCATGAATACAAGAATTAAATAAAATCATATATGAAGTAGATTTTTAAAGCTTTTTATAGTTTTTTTCAATTATAATCTTATTAATATTAATTATTACATCTTAATATATTCTTTTTGATTGTTTTACATACTTATAAGTTCATTTTCGTCACACATAATTTATTCATAAGCTAACTTATCAGCTACTAGCCAGCTTATCAGCCAGCTACTAGCTACCAAACTACCTTATCAGCTACCAGCTAGCTTATTAGATAGTTACCAAATATGGCTTAAGTTGTCTGCATGGCTTCTTGCAAAAGTTAATGCAAAATAATATTTGTTTTTGTTAGTTCATGTTATATTTTAGATTGGTATTATTCTCGTTTGAACCCGGCTATTTTATACTATGCATACATGTGTGTGTGTGTGTGTGTGTGTGTGTGTGTGTGTGTGTGTGTGTGTGTGTGTGTGTGTGTGTGTAAACACACATATGGACTTGGGTTTGCGTGAGACCAAACTGTGTAGGTTCCAAATCAACCACAATGAACACAAGATCTAAGAGTGATGGAGCAATGATCATGATGAAAAATATACTAAGTGTAAAAATCACCACATGATTGATTAACTCTCAAATGATTGTAAAGGAAGTGGAAAATACAAATGAAATAGTAAGCTCCTATTTATACTAAGCTAAAAGGGACAAAAGGCTTTAGAAAGCATGAACTAATGTTTACTTAATGTTTACACTAGAAAAATCTAAGTGTTCATTGTGATTGATTTGGAACCTACAATTAGTATCAAAGCCTACCACTTGTGCTTGATCCTTTGAGTGTTGGTTCCGGTGAAAAAATTAGTTTCGTCATTGAGGTTTTGGATTTTTAGCTTCGGCATTCCCGAATTTTTCTAAGTATTTTCAGCTCCAGCACTTAGATTTGGGTTTTCTGCTCCGGCACTCTTGAAATTTTTCTAAGTCTTTTCAGCTCCGGCGTTCCTGAATTTTTCTAAGTATTTTCAGCTCCAGCATTGTGCCTTGGGTTTTCAACTTCAGCACTCCTGAAATCTTTTCTAAGTCTTTTTCAGCACAATCCCCAATCCTCATCAATACCGAAGCCAAAACAAAAGCCAATACGACTACCCTAAGAGCCGGTTTCACGAGGACTTTGAAGAGAGGATAGCGATCGATGTTCGGCAGATCCTGATTCGGCAGTGAAAGGTTGATAGTGTTATGATGACTCTCTAACCCGATCTAAAAGTCGTGAATCTCTGAGTTCTTCCGATTCCTTACGATAAAGCGCTCAACAGCTTCCAGTCCTTTGACTGTCTCCCGAGGTCGTGTTGTAAGCTTCTTTATGTCAGTGTATAATGTCTCTATGTCATCAATGTGCGCATTATCGAAGTCGGCTTCGGTGAATGTGTACTCTCCATTTTTCTTTCGGATGACAGTAAAGACTGAGAACCATAAGCCCTAGAAGCACACAGATGAAACCTTTCTGAGTAGAACGATCGGGTGATCATAGAAGAACACATCTGCTTGGGGTTTGGCTTGGGTATCCATCCAATAGAGATACTTGGTCTGCATTTGTAACAGCAGTTTGGTGATGCCGTAGTACTTCTCTAGAGGCAAGTTCTCTACCTTGTCAGTGAAGATGGATCTATGAATATCCTCAAGGTAACTGCCACGCATTCTCTCTTTAGGAACTTGTCCTCCATGTCTTTTATTTTAGCAAAAAAGTTTGTTCTTTGAGCAAAAATCACTTCATATTTTTGTAAACTTTCTCTACTCAACACTTCAGCCTCATGAAGCTTCTTTTGTAAGTCTGAGATGTTATCATCCAAACTAACAACTTTGTCTTCTAAGACTTTGTTTGCAAGAGTAAGAGTTGTTACCTTTTCTTTGGAATGAGCTAGTTCAATGGAGAATTTTACAACTAAGGCATGCTCACTAGCTAATTTGGATTCTGCAGGCAGGATTGCAGTACTTGAGGCCCAGTTAAAGGGCAAAGGGAAGGTGGTTGAACCCGTGCGAGATCCATCACCACCTCCCCCTCCGTCATCACATCCGAGATCTACCGCTCCCGCTTCTTCCTCCGATTAGTTGCGAGACCTTCTTATGACGTCCTTACTCTCCCGAAGTGACCTTAATGAACATGAGGTCAATCTTCTGGGGTACTTGAAGCGTTTCACCGATCCATCACTTCCCGCGAGCCGTCCCGAGCCGACTACATCTTCTTCTCAAGAGGTAGTCTCATCTATCCAGAGGCTCGAAGGAAAGCTTGATGCACTGAAGACGGAGGATTTAGCTCTGATACCAATTGTAGGTTCCAAATCAACCTATATGATGAACACTAGATCTAAATGATAAAAGCAATAGCTATGAGATCCATGGAAGATATAGCAATGGTCATGATGATTCAAGATGAACAAGTACAAAGGTCATCAGTGATTCACTATCATATATGTGTGTGTAAGGGAAGAGACAAGTACAAATGAAAGATTTCAACTACTATTTATACTACTCACTAATGGACTAGGCTTTTCAAAATGAATGGGCCCTAAACAATGGGCCTCAACCACAATTTACATAAATGGAAACAAAGTTTAAATAATTATAAAATTGACACAACTAACAATATTTCTAACAAACTGTTTTCGTGAGTGTAATAACCAAGAATTCTGGATAGAGTAATTAAGTTAAGTTTCTGTCAAATGACCCTTTTTGTGAGAAAAATTAGAATCTTGGGTTGAATGTGTCACTTTTGAAAAGTCTTTAATGATGTGGACTTATACCCTTTTAGGTATGGGCTTGGCCCAAACCCTAGGTATTTAAACCTTAAACCCTAGCTTTTTGCCATTTTTGGAGAAAGGTTTAGTGTGTGCTTAGTGTGTGTGTTTTTGGAGAAACAAGTTGGAGCCATTTTTCACCATTTCGAGGTCGGGAAATCATCGCCGAGGTAAGATATCGACGTTATTTTGCGTATAACTTATCTAGATTTATGCGGGAAAAGTTTAGTGACCTTCTAGTATTACTTTGGATTCAATTGGGTCAGTTTTCATTGAGTTTTGGAGCTTTTTGCGATTCTGCTCGTTTTTCCGAATCGGAAATTGGTGTTTTCCGAATCGGAAAATGCCATTTTCCGAATCGGGAAAGTTGTGGTATTCCGAATTGGTTTTCCGAGTTGTGGTATTCCGAATTGGTATTCCGAATTGGTTTTCCGAATTGGTTTTCCTAGCGGAACCCCCGTGCTAGGTCTGCCTAGGGATGTCATAGTAGTGGGTTTTGTTGAGCGCAGTTATTAATGCCTTAGATATTTACAGGCACGTTAGACGAGGTCCGCGGGAGGACAGTGAGATTTACTCAGGTGAGTTCCCTTGCCTGAAAATGAATGGATAGTTTTAACTGCTTTTATAAATGTATATCCATTCGATTTGCGAACTGCTTTGCTAAAGATGATGAACTGTTTTTGTGAAAATGTGGATAATGATTGGATTTCGTTTAATGCATGCTTAAATGTAATTGTTGAAATGTTTCCGAATGAAATGTGTTGCAAGTATGGACATTGGGTACCTTGGAACTGTATGTTCCTTGGGAGTGTTTACCATTTGGTCTGGTCCACCATTTGGGGGTACCTCGGGATAGTGTCCCTTGGGAGTGATTTGTGGCCTCGGTGCCTTGTGGAAGTTCTTTGTCCGTAACACATTTGCATTGCCATTATTAGTAAATTGTGATTTTACGGCCAGCGGGTCGGGATTGTTGATTAACTGTTTTGAGGGAATTCACTAGACCTTTCGGTCTAACCCTCGTTTTCAAATCTAAAACCATTTCAGGGAAAGATCGCGTGGCTAGAGGCAAGGAGAAGGTAGACGTCTAGAGTAGCTCTACCAGTAGAAGTTAGTACTCTGTCCTAATTTTAGAATCTCAGCTGTGGAGGGATGTTCCGCATGCGCTATTAACCCGTACCTTGATTTGAGAATTCTTATTATTACGTATTAGATCACTGGGAATTTATGTTATGCTTTATTATTATTGTTATGGGTATTGGGATGTTACAGTGAGACCGTGTAAGACCAAAACCTAACGTATATAACTTCACAAAAAAACTCTATGAAGATAAATAAAACTCGAATATGCATAACTAAAAACATTTTCGAGGTAAAAAAATCCAACACAAAAACGAAACCTTCACAACTTTTAAGCTGTAAAGGTATCAAATAAATAATGCGAACCTTCAAAGCGGAAATGCTGTGAAGTTATAAAATAATCGAGCTTTGACATAAAAAACACCGTGAACGTAATATTTACATTGTTTTTTACTATGAATGTTCAATTTTTTTAAACCTTCACAGTGTTTCGATGTGAAGTTTCATGTAAAATATGTTGGTCTCACCGGTCTCACGGAAACAGCTTGGTCTCACCAGAACCCAACTCTATACATATATGTGTGTGTGTTGTTAGGGTTGGGTTCATGTAAGACCAAGTTGTTTTCGTGAAATGCGTGAAACTTAGTTATTACATTTGAACTTTCACAACAAAAATACTGTAAAGTTTCAAGCGTAAAAACTTGGTCTCAAAGGTCTTAAGAAAACAAGTTAGGGGCTGTTTACTCGTGGCTTAATGGTTTTACCAGTTAAATTATCTTATTCGCACAGCTCTTCCTGGATGTTTACTTATAACTTATTGGGACAGCCTGTGACTTAATCGCACAGCTGGGTTAGTACTGTTGTCCCCATACAGACACAAAAAGGACATCCATACCCTTCATCAAAACACGCCTTCTCCTTTGAGTTCTTCCCCCCTTCCAGATTCAAACCCCATTTCCAGCTTCCTTTCTTCCTTCCTTCTAGATTCAAAACCATCTCCTCCTTCTTTCCTTCCTTGCATATTAATAAAACCCATCTCCTCCTTCATTCCTTCCTTGCAGATTAAAAAACAAGGATCGAGAAATTTTTGTAGAAGGGGATTGATTTGGTTTCATCTCCGACAACATCAATCTATGTTGGTTTCATCCCGACAACCCGAATCGATTTCTCAGGTTGGTTTCCTCTCCGACGACCCAAATCGATTTTTCGTTAATTTCTTCTCCGACAACCCAAATTGATTTCTTCTGTTAATTTCTTCTCCGCAACACAAATCGATTTCTTCTGTTGGTTGTCTCTGGAAACCTTATTTCTCTTGGGTTTCATCTCCGGCGACCTTTTTTCCTTTTGGTTTCATATCCGGCGACCTACTTTGTTAAATATACAAACACATAAATTAACGTTTTTTCCTTTGGTTACTCAGAGAAATCTTCATACTGTGTTGGATACTCATTTATGTATAAAGACTTGTAATATTGATTTCTTGGATATCAATTTCTTCTGTCGGATAAAGAGTTTGTGTTTGTATATCAATTTTGCTTTTATGTTTTGCTGAATAATAGTTATTTTTTTTGGTTGGACTAGTTAAGAAACATTTGCTTCGAACATGTTAAAAAGAAAAGGCAAACAACAATAAAAATTTAACATATTTTTGTTTGAGGGGTAAATTTGTCATTTTTATCTTTCAGACAGTTGATTCAGGTAGAAAAGTAAACAACTACATATTTTTATCTAGACAGACAAATTTATCCAGACAGACAAATTTATCCATCAACTATAAGAAAATAATTTGGTAAACAGCCCCTTAGTCTGATGCACGGAATCCAAGTCACATGTATTATATAAATCAGAAAAATGACCTTTATAATGTTAATATGTTTAAAAGTGTACATTTGTAATGTATTTAAACGTAAATTTTTATCGAAATTTAATTGCTTTATCTTCATTTCTTTGTGTTATTTTTTCTGAAAATACATCAATTATAAGAAAATCTTTTGAAAATCTTATATATTTTAATGTTTATTTTGTTGATTTAAACTTATCTTTTTCAAACATGGAGATCAATCAACTCGAATGGACCTGCAAACAGAGGCTATTATAACTAAGCCGGGTGTATGGACCCCATATAATTTTTATTTTATTTTATTGTTTTATTTTAGACCCCTTTGAAATAACAAAAGTGATCCCACAAGAAGTCAAGAATCATTAGTTTGCACTTTACAGTTTTCAATTTTCATTAATTAGGTTAAAGAGAAAAATTAAGAGGTATTCATTTTATTGCTTAATGTACAACTTGTTAAGCATATATAACCCACTTTTCACTAATCTCTCCTTAACCAACGTTCCTTTTCTTTTTTAATATATAAATTACACTTAATACCCTTGTATTGTAACTAATCATTTAATTTATTTTTAATCTCTTAGTTTTTCATTTTTCATTTTAAACCCTTATCATATTAACACAAATAATCGTATACGAAGTAAAATGGATTAAAAATAAATTTCTTTTTTTACAAATTACATCATTGCGACCGTCTCGTCAACACCTTCGAAATGAGTCAAATATTAAGTATTTTTGAATTTTATCATAATGTTAATAATAACAAATATATATGAAATGCTTAGTTTTATATTCCTCACATTCTTACTTTTCATTTTAAACCCATATTAAAAATAGATAATCATGTATTAATTATGATGCATGATAAATTCACTTTTAAAAAAATTCATATAATTATAATTATCTTGTTCATAATCTGAAAATAATCTCATTGTTCAGTATTTCTTTAACTTAATAATATTGCAAAATATATATATCGAGATTTTTCAAAAGTGATGTATCCATAATTTCTTAATTTTGTACATTTTACACGTTATCGATTTTAGATTAATCTTCTGAGTTATCGGTTTTAAATTTGAGATGATTCACGCTGCAACGTGCGCAGATAGGTGTCTAGTAATTAACATAAATCAAACAAAATTTCATGTCTGATAGCGATCAACATCACCTGTTCATCTTCCACTTTTCCTCCTACCATTGATAACATATTAGCCGATCCATAACAATTTTTTTTTGGGCCTGTTGTCTATTTTTACAACTGACTTATGCTGTCACATGTTGGACCCATTATATTTGAATTCTAGATTCGCCACTGCCTGCAAACCGCCATATTTATTGACGATGGACACATATATAATAAAAAATTAATTTAAAGTAAATACACTTTAAATATGGTTGTAGAAAATACCCACCAATTCTACACATACAATGTGAGCTTTGGTTTGTAAACACTATAATAATAAAAAAATGAGTAAATTACGGATTTGGTCCCTGTGGTTAGGGGGTTTTTATGGATTTGGTCCCTAAACTTTAATAATTATGGATTTGGTCTCTATGGTTTGCAAATTCTATTGGATTTGGTCCTTGTGGTTTGCAAATTCTATTGGATTTGGTCCTTATGGTTTGCAAATTCTATTGGTTTTGGTCCCTGCCTATTTGCACTACCAGGGACCAAATCCAAAAAAATTGCAAACCACAGGGCCCAAATCCATAATTACTGAAGTTTAGGGACCAAATCCATAAAAACCCCCAAACCACAGGGACCAAATCCGTAATTTACTCTAAAAAAATATATTAAAATGTTTACCTTGTTTGAACAATATGTTTATTCCAAGTGCACGATGTGCAAATTGTACAAAGATAAAAGGGAGAAAAAAAAACAAGATAAATATGAAATTATCTTAAAATTTTAGTTAACTTTTAATTAATATATGTCAATGGTTATCTCATTGATTAGTGAATTATAATGGATCTTACATATTTAAAGTACTGGTTAAGCCTCTATTTTAATATATATATATATATATATATATGTATATATACTAGGTAATTCTTGGAGTCGTGCTTAGCATGATCCACGACAGGTTGCTAGGTTGTACGAAAAATGAAGATAAAATGTTATAATTTGATGGATTATTCAAAACACGATATCGTAAGATCTTAAAATATAGAAGTATAGATAAAAGAACATGAGTAGGCGTGACAATTGTGTCGTGTTCGGGTTGGCGGGGCTGAATGATTCCATCCAGACACGATCGTTTAACTAATCGTGTCAAAACTTCAACTCTAATCTGCGACCCATCAACTCGAGCACAACCTGCATAACTCATTTAACTATACGGGTTGGCGAGTCATAAACGGGTTGTCGGATCAAATACAATCGAATTCAAAATTTCAAAAGCAACCAAAATAAGATTCAATTTACTGATTTATAAGACGCTAAATTGAAATTGAAAAATTAATACTCAAAGGCCATAATATAATATAATATGATAATCGGGTTGACGGGTTAACGGCATGACTCGCAAACCCATATACCAACCCAAACACGACCCGGAATATAATTGGACAATATTTTCGAGAAACACATAAAATTGGTGTCTCAATAAGTCAATATTTTTAATAAATGAAATAAAAATAATAGAAAATTTGAAGAAAGTCTAACAAAAAGTTTGATGGAATAATGAAAGCCAATAAATAAAATTAAAAATAACAATAATAAGAAAATTGGAGAAAAATCCAAAAAAAATGTAGAGGTGTGGGTGATCATATATATATATATATATATATATATATATAAAAGATATAATATGATAATCGGGTTAAACGGGCTAATGACTTGACTCGCAAACCCATATACCAATTTAAACACAGCTCAGGATATAAATGAACAATATTTCCGAGAAACACATGAAATTGCTGTCTTAAATAAGTCGATAATTTTAATAAATGAAATAAAAATAATAGAAAATTTGAAGAAAGTTTAACAAAAAGTTTGATGGAATAATGAAAGCCAATAAATAAAATTAAAAATAACAATAATAAGAAAATTGAAGAAAAATCCAAAAAAAAAAAATCTAGAGAGTTGATGATCATGTATATATAAGATATATATATATATATATATTATGTCTAATAGTTTATTTTTTATTGTTTATATTTAAAAAAATGTTATATAAATGTGAAGTCCACATACCTTTTAGTACGTGAACATGATAGAACATAATAAGACAAAATAAAACACGACTTGATAAGATAGGATAAGAAAGCACAAAAATCTAGCATTTGGTAGGATAAAAAAGGATGGAACATGATAGAACAGAATAGGTAAAATGATAAATTTACCTCTCAAAAGCTGTTAAGTGTTTTTCAAATCAAATAATTAATAAAAAACATGTTTTTTTTTCAATCCACAACTCTATCAAGTTATGGCTTTTTCAGTTCACTGCTTTATCACATTATGGATTCTTTTTAATAGATCGCTTTCTCAGATCCATGGCTTTATCAAACTATTATCATAGAAACTTTCTATGATAAAACTAGAAAGTAAAGTAAACTACCATTATATCAAACTATGACTTTTTCAAATCCATGGTATTATCATATACATAAAACACAATTTATACACAAAATGTGAACAAATTTGGATCGATTTTTACAGCAAAAAACACATACGATGATAAAAGAAACTGAAGCAATCCATATACATATAGGATAAAAAATTATATTCCATTATCACTACAACAAACATAAATACAATATATAACAAAGGTCATGCTAATTCTCGATCAAAAACATGAAAATCTAATGTGGGTTGAAATCCACAATAGTGAAGAAATCGATTTATGTGGAAGAAATGGAGACGTCGATTTATGTAGACGAAATGGAGAAATCGATTTATGTGGGAGAAACCAATTTACCTGAGTTGAAATCATAAGGGAGACGCGAGCAATCATGCAATCAATAGGGAGTGAATCATTCAGAAGGAAAAATGTGGAGGAGGAAGACGAGAGCAGGGGTTCAGGCAAAGCCATGAATCGACCAAGGAGGAAGACAAACACAAAGATTTGTGTGCAGATGTGTTAATCGATCTGAAGGAAGCAACAATCTGGATTTTGAGAATGATGGAGAAGGGGCATGAATAAGACAAAGGTCTATTGTATTTGGTGAGGGGCATATGGTACAAAAGGGCATGTTCTAGTTTGTTTCAGGGTTGAGAGAGAAACACGTGTTCCACCCTGGGGTTTACTTAACTTTTTGTTCTATTCATTAAAAGTCATACCAAATGCAACACAAACTTGTTATGTTCTGTTCTATTATGTTCTACATAACAAACACACCCTTAGTGTCTTTTGAAGTATGATTGAAGTTGAGTATTTTTTTTTGTATAAATGGTTTGGTGTTTTATTTTGTATTATGAATGGAGATGGTGTTAGTATTTCAAGATTATCAAGATGCTAATATGTTAATTACTAAAAGTATTTATATTTATTTATAACGTATATTAAATGTTTAATAAGTTGTATTTTTGAAAATTAAGTATTTTTAATATAAGAAATCTAAATGGTTATCTTAAAAAATAAACATGTGCAACTTCAATTGATGTTTTATTTGGGTGAGCGTACCCGCCTATTTTTAAGGGAACTGGAATCGGAACTGGCAGTTTCTAGAATAAAGAGACCGGAACCGGAACCGCCTACATCGATTCTTCGTATCTTGGAACCGGTCCGAAAATTGTCAAGAACCGGTTTTGGTACCGGATACCCGATGTCTCTTTCTTTTTTATAACATTGCATACGTTTAAAATGTAATAAATGCCAATATTAGGCAATATGTATGATAAAATGCAAAGTATCACTTTAAAAATGAAAAATGAGTTTCTTGATTATAACATTTTCATTATATTTGCAATTTGCAGACTAACCATTCTATATACTAATGGAAAAAAAAGTAAAACACTAGAATATGCACACCGAACTTGGGTAAGTTTCATATGGTTAGTTTGCAAGAAAAATTACAACTATAATGGCTAAAAATTAGAAAATAGTGAAATTTTTTACATTGGGGCAGGTATGTTGGTGACTTGGTTCATTAATTAATATATATTTCTTTCTAAGATATATATAACCCTGTTCCGAAGGGTACCTAGTGGGTAATGGTTCCAAAAAGATGAAACCGGAATCGGAACCGGTCTTGACCAGTTCCGTACTTTAGGAACCGGAACTGGAACCTCAAATACGGTTTCGGTTCTGGAACTGACGATTCCGAAGCGGTTCCGGTTTCAAAGACAAGTACCCGTTTTCGATGCTCACCCCTAGATAAAAGTAATAATAAGTAATAACATACATTACTCTCTCTAAATAATAAATTGATAAAAGTAATAGAAATATACATTTCTCTTTCTTAATAGTTGATTAGAAAGAGTTGCTCCAAATTAAAATATCTTTAACTGTCTCTTTCTTGTCATCTTCGTTTGAAATACTTTAAAACAAAAACAGATAAAATAATATCAAAATCTTATTTTTCACCGCAGAAAATATGTATAACATACTTTATTTATTTCAGTTTTCTATAATCACTATTTTATTGTTTCAAAAACTCTATAAAAGGAAAGCAACACAAGCATCAAAAAACATGCCTACAAATGACTATTCCTACAATCGATCTCTCACCTTTCTTCATCCCTGGAGATGAGTCTGGCCAAAAAAAGGCTAAGGAATCGATAGCCGAAGCTGTGCCCAATACGGTTTCTTCCAAATCGTGAACCACGGCATCCCACTAGATCTGATGAAACACGCAATCGAGTTTCCAAAACGTATTTCAATTACCCAGATGAGGTGAAACAAGAGTGTTGTTCGAAGGAAGGTGCGCCACTTCCTACCGGCTACTACAAGTACCCTGAGGCTTACTGGATAAAAGAGAATTCTTGCTCATGTTCCCACCCCAATCACCCTTCAACAGTTTCCCCAATGATCCACCTCATTTCAGGTAACATATTAGAGTATTTCCAATAGATAATCAAAATGTAGAACCAAAAGCTAAAATATTCAAATAAAATTACATTCATTCCAACAGATTTTCCATTTTGGGAATCCAACATTGTTTACAAAATTTAATTTCAATGTTTCATATTGTGCTCGACTTTGGTAATCATTTTTGGGGTTATCTCTTTATTTGGAAAAAAAATCCATTCTCTCTATAGTTTCTCTATTTTGGAGATAGTTTGGGAAGCTATTAAGGAAAAATATTAACCAAAATCCTCATGATCTCCATTTTCTCTATTTTAGAGAAGTTGTTGGAGATGTTCTTATACAATACATACAACATTAGAACTAAGGATTAAGTTTCAGTGAGAAATAGAGGTTAATATGAGAAGCGTGAAAAGTATTACCAACCGTTGGATGAGTTACATTAGATAAGTTCCCTTCTAAGGAGAGGGAACGAGATTAAGAGAGATCAATGGTTTATATCCACTTCTCAGCTTCTCAGCTTTGTTGCCTTAGAATTAATTGATTGCAATGAAAACTTATGTCGTTTTTCAGGGAAACTTTAGAAGAGATGTTCAAAAATTTTGTGAAGACAGGCAGATATTGGAGGGCATCATAAACGATTGTTTAGGTTTCCCTCCCAATTTTCTCAAGGAATACAACGACGATAGAAGTTGTGATTTCTTGATCGCGTGTCGCTATCCTCCAGCAATAACACGGAGAACAATGGCCTTTATGGACATGAAGACGGAAACTTGTTCACCATGGTCCTCCAGGAAGACACCGGAGGTTTAGAGGTACTCAAGGACGGAGATTGGATTCCATTGATTCCAAGTGAAGGCACACTAGCGGTCAATTTAGGCGATGTTATTCAGGTACACATCATATCCCATGCAACTTAAGATCTTTATTGCAAAATTGCAATGGTTAACCTATGTAACACACTCAAAAGAAAAAAAATGTAAAAAAACCCTTGGTCCCACCATAATACTCTTTTTCTCTTTCTTTGTCATCTTCAAGTCATTAACTCCACTGGTTAAGTCTTGATTATTTTTTTTCAAGCTTTCTTCAAACAACCATTAGAGATGCTCTAAGTTTGATGATGTTATTGATTACAGGTGTTGAGCAATAAGAAATTCAAAAGCGTGACGCATAGGGTGGTGAGACCGAAGGTAAGAAGCCGCCATTCGTACGCATTTTTCACAGCTTGCAAGGAGAGAAATGGGTTGAACCATTGCCAAACTTCACTAAAGAAATTGGAGAGAAAGCCAAATACAAAGGGTTTTATTTTAAGGATTATCAAAATTTGAGGAAGATAGGCCCCACAACTCACTCACCATCAGCACCCCAAAAAAGCATGCACATTCAGCACTACGAAATCTATTAAAATAAGTTGGCTTGTTTTCACTAAGGTATTTATATATATATATATATATATTAACAATAAGCCTTATAATAACATGAGGCAGGTGTTGAAAGTTGTGTCATGTCAAAACTTTTTAGTTCCTTTGTTGGTTCTTTTGGTCTTGGTTTGTTTTCTCCTAGCTTCTCTAGTTGCTTTAATAAAGTGGGTTGGTTAGGGGTGGATGATGGCCTTGCCGAAGCTCGCTCCCTAGTCCTTCCTTTTGTCGTTCAAAAAAAAAAGTTTGTGGGCTTTATAATAGTTTGATTAAGTTGCCTTTGGATTTGGTGTAAAAGTTCTGTGTACTCTTGGCATTCTCAGTTTCATATGTTATTTAAGAATCAATATAAATTATGATGTAATATTATTATGTCATTAGTTTTTGTTTTTTATGTCCCATGTACCAATTGCAACTTAACGAGGGATAAAACCAGTAATAGACAAAACCCTCTATATGGTAAGACCCGACTTTACAATAAATCATATATAAAGTATCTTGAGAATGAAATATAAAAATATGGGTAAGATGGATTATGAAGGACTTCTACCATTCTTAACATCTACTAGCTAGATAATACCCGTACATGATGTGGTACTAAGTTTTTCGAATTTATAGTTGAGAACTCGAAAAAATACCAATTTATATTCTACATCACACAATACCAATTTTATGGTTTTATGTTCTTTTAAAGTGTAAATCAAATGAATAAATTCAAGGTCGATATGGTCAATTTAAAAAGATTGAAAAGTTCTGCATGGGTAAAATTTGTTTATCTAGTGTGATTTTAATATGATCCAAAATAACAATCACAAAGTTTTGCATGCTTTGTGCAATAATATTTATTTGACGATTAACATTAAGCAATCAAAACCGTCCAAGAAAAACTAATGGAGGCAACACCATACATTTCTATGAACTTATGTTTTGAAATAATTACATAGTGCATTCCATAGGCCTAATTGTGACTCATGTTCCAAAGACAACTCCAATACATGAAGGTCTCAAAGTCCGCTATTGAAAATACCATTTGTGACCCAAGTTTATTTGTTTTTAAATACTTTTAGAAAGTTGGGAATAATTTGGTTTGGTTTGGTTAGGGGTAATCGTATGTCTCAAACACAACCTTAAATGAATACTAACTATTGTTAATAAAAAAAAAAATACAAAAATCAAATTTATTGATGTTTATGGTTATTTGTACTTATAGAGACATAATTTTTACATTTCTTTAGATTTTTCAAGTTATGTCCCAAAAAGAGTCTTGTATAATATATAACGCTTAAGACATTTTATAATATAGTATAGATTCATTCGTATTTATAAAACTTTAAAATATTATTAAATCAAAAATATTCAGTAATGAATTGTTGTTTGAAAGTATTGACGATAGAATTATAATGGTATAATTTATAACAAAAAAGTATTTTAGTTAATCCATAATTTTGTATTTTTAATATGATAAGAGTTTAAAATAAAAAATGGAAACGTAAGAAGATGTAAAACAAATTAATTCCTATGTATTCTTAACATTTGAAAATAATATTAAATGAAAAAATATTCAATATTTGGCTCATTTTGAATGTATTAACGAGACGATTATAATGGTATAGTTTGCAACAAAAAATGTTTTTCTATGCATTTTAGTTCATAATATACGATATTCTTTTGTTAATATAATAAGAGTTTAAAAAATAAAAATAAAATAAAGGGTGAAAAGTAAATTAAATAACGACTATGTAAATATTAAGTGTAACCTAAAAAACTTGAAAAAGAAAATTGAGAAGAATTTAAAAGAGAGACTAGGTCTTTTTTCACTGACGTAAAAGTAAATCCCTCTACACTAGATCTCATCTATGCATACATAAACCTATTCATTCATAATTCTCCTTTAAAATTTATACATAGTTGTCAAGAATCTTAATAATGAGTGTTTTATCATCTTTAAATATAGTATAGATATAAATATCATATTTATAACAAAAAAAAAGTTAGATAGTTTTTTTTATTCTTATTAAAAAGTTTTAATTTTCCTCCCTCTTTTCCTTTGTTTCCCTTCAGGCCGTTTGGTTCGCAGAATGATTTCTGAAGAAATGGAATCTATCAAATGAATTGGAATCTAAAAAAATTGATATGAAATGTTATCAAGTTTGACCGATTTGGTTGACAAGAAATGAAATGAAATCTGTCAGAGAAATTGAAATTTGTTTGTTTGACTTGCTTAAGAATTGGAATGAAATACTCAAAAATAATAAAATTATCCTTTCATTAATTTTAATTTATATAAAAAAAATTAAATATAGATAATAATTAGATTAACATTTAATCCCATAAAAATTGTAAATTATGAGCATTTCCATAACTTTTCTTAATTTTTGGTAATTAAATTGTAATGATAACAAGTTAAATAAATAAAAACCTATAACCTAAATCGTATGCCCCACCCCTCTCTTTATTTATTTATTTATTTATTTTTTTTACATAAATCAAACCCTCTTCTTCCTTATCTCCACCCCTTCTTATTTTTTTGACCTAAATCTTAAACGCCCCTTTTCATTGTGGTCCATGAATATTGAATAGAGAAGATGAAATCGGGAAATAGACAGATGTTGTGTGAGGTCGATGAAGGAGAGAAGAAGAAGGCGACTTCAATAAAAAACTTAAACGAAAGCCCAAATCTTAACCCACATCCATGGCGATTTGGAAAACCAGGTACTATTTTCAAAGCCTAATGCAAATCCTAAGGATGGTTTCTAGACTTATCAAGGCTTATATCCTGACTTTTCAAAAAATGTTTTTCATGTTTTATCAAAAAGCAATTTTTAAAAATGTTTTTGATGTTATCGAACATTATTTTTGACTTATCCGCCTTTTGAGAAGTCAATAAGTCAGTAAACACTTTTGAAAAGCAATCCCAAACACCCTCTAAAATTAGAGTTTACTCCTTTTCCTTCTTCCATTTTCTTCCTTTCTCGCCAATAAGTCTTTTACCTTTTTCTTCTTTTCTCCTTTTTCCCCTTCTCATAAAAAAACTTTTTGACAAAAGACTTTAGAATAATATAATGTGGTTCTAAATATTCTCATATGATATCATCAGTGATCAGACTAAGAGGGCCGTCCCTGGGAAAAGTGACATGGACGTATACTCAGGGCCCAAGTTTTTTTATTTAACTAGTTGATAAGCCCGGGCTGCGCACCGGGTTCATGAACAGTAGCTATCAACACTTTAACATATTTCAGTCATATACTATATATGATTAAAATGTAAAATGAAATATAAAAAACTAAAAGATATAAAATGAATAAATATTATAAGTTTAGGGGGCTGATATGTAAGTTTAAAGGTGGGTATACGATTCGGGTCGGTTGCAACGTATATATATATATATATTGTATATAATAAAATAAATACATGAAACAAATATTCGATATTAGGCTCATTTCGATATTATCGACGAAACGATTATAATGGCGCAGTTTGTTAACATTAAAACGTATTTTTTTTAACATGTTCCAACCAATATACGATATATGAGTAAAACATAAAATAAAACATAGAAAAGTAAAGGTATAAAGTAAATAAATATTATAAGTTTAGGGCGCTAACATGTGAATTTGAAAATCGGTATAGTATTCGGGTTGGTTGGAGCTTATATATAGTATATAATAAAATAGCTACATCAAAAAACAAACAATGTTAGGCTCATTTCGATCGTATCGACGATACGAATATAATGGCGTAATTTGTTAAAATTAAAACGTATTTTTTTAACGTCTTTATGCCAATACATGATATATGATTAAAACGTAAAATGAAATATTAAAAAGTAAAAGGTGTAAAGTGAATAAACCTTATAAGCTATAAATTTATGTGGCTAATATGTAAATTTGAAAATGGATATAGGATTTGGGCCGGTTAGAAGTTGGAACGTATATATAGTATATAATAAAATAACTACGTCAAAAAATATTTAATAGTAAGTTCATTTCGATCGTGTCGACGACACGAATATAATGGTGTAATTTGTTAAAATTAAAACGTAATTCTTTTAACGTTTTTTAGCCAATACACGATATACGACTAAAACGTAAAATGAAATATTGAAAAGTTAAAGTTATAAAATGAATATACTTTATAAGTTGGGGGGGTTAAAAATGTAAAATTGAGATGGTAGTTGCTGGAGGGACGCGCGGGTTTTGTGGTGGGTCATGGGCGGGTTATAGACTGGTCTTGGGTGGGTTTTGTGCGGGTTTGGGTAAAAAATGAGAGAGGAATGGGTGGGTTCGGGTTGTGGGTCGGGTTGCGGGTCGGAGCGGTTGCTGGTGGGGCGGAGCGCCTGCCTTTTGTATATATACTAGTTGGTAAGCCCGGGCTTCACACCGGGTTTATGAACAGTAGTTACCGACACTTTAACACATTTCAGTCAATATATTATATATGACTAAAACGTAGAATGAAATATAGAAAACTAAAAGATATAAAGTGAATAAATATTATAAGTTTAGGGGCTGATATGTAAGTTTAAAGGTGGGTATAAGATTCGGGTCGGTTGGAGCGTACATATATCGTATGTAATAAAATAAATACATGAAAAAAATATTCATTATTAGGTTCATTTCGATCTTATCGACGATACGATTATAATGGTGCAGTTTGTTAACATTAAAACATAGTTTTTTAACATATTTTAGATCGTATCGGCGATACGAATATAATGGCGTAATTTGTTAAAATTAAAACATATTTTTTTAACATATTCAACCAATATACGATATACTAGTAAAACGTAAAATGAAATACAGAAAAGTAAGGTATAAAGTGAATAAATATTATAAGTTTAGGGTGCTAATATATGAATTTGAAAATGGGTATAGGATTCGGGTCGGTTGGAGGTTATATATATTATATAATAAAATAGCCACATCAAAAAATATTCAATATTAGACTCATTTCGATAGTATCGACGATACGAACATAAATGTGTAATTTGTTAGAATTAAAATGTATTTTTTTAACGTCTTTTTGTCAATACACGATATATAACTAAACGTAAAATGAAATATTGAAAAGTAAAAGGTGTAAAGTGAATAAACCTTATAAGTTCTAAGTTTAGGGAGCTAATATGTAAATTTGAAAATGAATATAGGATTTGGGTCGGTTCGAAGTTGGAACGTATATATATCATATAAAAAATAAGCACGTCAAAAAATATTCAATATTAGGTTCATTTCGATTGTATCGACGATACAAATTTAATGGCGTAATTTATTAAAATTAAAACGTACTTTTTAACGTATTTTAGCCAATACACGATATATGACTAAAACGTAAAATGAAATATTGAAAAGTTAAAGGTATAAAGTGAATAAACTTTATAAGTTGAGGGGGTCAAAACTATAAAATTGGAGGTGTGTCATGGCTGGAGCGCGCGGGTTTAATGCCGGGTCAAGACCGGGTCATGGCCGGGTCTGGGTCAAAAAATGTGAGAGGGATGGCTGGGTCTGGGTCTGGGTCGGGTCGTGGGTCGGGCGGGTCGGGTCGGCGTTTTGGGTCGGGTGGCCTGCTAATTGTATATGTTATATAATATATAGTACTACTATAAAAAATTATTTTAAAGAGATTCAAAAAAGTTGTAGCAAATAAATAAAGACAATAAGAAGTTGAGTAGCCTAAAAAGTTGTTTTTTGGTTTATGTTTTTTGTTTTATTATCAAAGTCTAGTGTTGTTGGCTATTTCTTATTTCTTTATCTTATCTATTCAAAATTTTTACTAAGGAAAATTACTTGTTGAAAAAAAAATTCATGGTTATTTGGTGCCCTTAATTTTACATGCGCAAGGCCATCCTTAACCGTACCCCTCATACCCCTCATACATGTTGTCACCTCAGCGCCACATCAGCTTTACGAACACCTTACCAACACCATACCATACCATCCTTAACCGTACCAATTCCATACCCCTCTAAATAATTAATTAAAAATAAATAAAAGAAAAACAAAATAAGAGAGAGAAAGAAAAGAGAGATAGAGAGAAAGGTGGGGTGGGGTGGGGTAGGCAATTGGCACCACCTTGCCGATGCTCCTTCATACCCTTCCCGTACCCTTCATCCTCAATGGTGTTCCCCATCGGTAAAGGGGTGGTATCGGTCTCCTATCAGGGGTGGATCCAAGGTGTTGAATAGGGGGATGACCCCTATTAGGCTATCCTTAACCGTACCCCTTATACCCCTCATACCTGTTGCCACCTCAGCGCCACATCAGCCTTACCAACACCTTACCAACACCATACCATACCATCGTTAACCGTACCAATTCCATACCCCTCTAAATAATTAATTAAAAAAACTAAAAGAAAAAGAAAAGAAAAGAAAAGAGAGATAGAGAGAAAGGTGGGTGGGGTGGTGTAACACCCCAATTTCCAAAACAGAGATAACAACAATAATGGTAACACAATGATCTAACGCAACGGAAATATTACTAAATAATCAGCAAAATAAACGTGTCTAAGTGCACGCGGAACAACCCTCCACGGCTGAGATAACAACTTTAGGTATCTAGAGTGCGTAAAAGAAATAAACCAAAGCCAACTCTATCTAGACGTCAGACCTTATCCTTGCCCTTCTCTCTCCCTCGGGCTACTCCTGTAACAGATAAGAAGGAAAAGAATTTGGAAAGCGAGGGTTAGACCATAAGGTCTAGTGAATTCCCCAAACAGTAAATAAACAGTTCCGACCCGCTGGCCGTATTTCAAATCAAAAAACCACTGAATGTGTGCGGAAAAGAAAACACAGTCCAGGCCCAGTCCAGGTCACCTGACAATAACTCCCAAGGGACGTAGTCCCGAGGTACCCCCAAGTGGCGGATCAGACCAAATGGTAAACTCCCAAGGAACGCGAGGTTCCAAGGTACCCAGTGTCCATAGTGCAACACATCAGTCAATTCATCAAGTCATTACCATTTTAAGCATGCTTTAAATGTAATCAACAATTATGTCACGTTATCATACTTCATAAAGCAGTTCATACGTCAAAATCATTTATCAAACAAAATGGGCAATTAAAAATCCAGTTCAAAACAATTTATCCCATTCAAATCAGGCAAGGGAACTCACCTGAGCAAAATCTCACTGTCCTGCCGTAGACCTCGTCTAACGTGCCTGTATAAGTTCTAGGGCATTAATAACCGTGTTTACACACTCCTCTACCTGTATAAGGTTTTGGTTCCTATAGAAATAAATCACTAGGAAAAATCCTCTCCGAAAACTAACCCTACAATCGAAACCCCTCAAAAACCGACTCAGAAAAGCAGGTTTTCCGACTCGCAAATCCCGATTCGGGAAACCACCATTTCCGATTTGGAAAATGGCAAATTCCGATTCGGGAAACACCAATTCCCGATTCGGGAAACGAGGTCAGCATAACAGTCAAGTCAGCCCATTTCCCGATTCGGAAATCATATTTTCCGATTCGGGAAAGGCAATTCGGAAAAAGGCATTAATTCAGCACAAGATTTCCCGACTCGGGAAACATAAATCCTGATTCGGAATTTATGATTTCCCAATTCGGAAATCAAGATCTCAATTTGGAAAACGTGATTTTCCCGATTCGGGAATCATAAATCCCGATTCGGGATTTATCATTTCCCAATTCGGGAAATACGAACAGATCCGGAAAAGCACAAATTTTTGACGAAAACTTGACCCGATTGAATCCAAAGCAATTTAGAAGATTGCTAAACTAATCCTATGTCAACCTAGATGAGTTGTACACAAAATAACATCGAGATCTTACCTCCGCGATGATTTTCCGACCTCGAGATGGTGAAAATGGCTCCAACTTCCTTCTCCAAAAACACACACACTAAGCACACACTAATGTGATTCCCCAAAATGGCAAAAACCCTAGCTTTAGCCTATATATAGTATGGGCTAAAGGGCTAAGACCATACCATTTATGGTATAAACCCAACTAACAAACATAATTAAAAAGAGTCGCATTTCACCCCTCACCCTTAAAATTCTTATCAAAAAGGTGATACTTAACGAGTGACTAACCTTATGGCTAACTTTAAAACGCCGGTTGTTACAGGTGGGGTGGGGTGGGGTAGGCAATCGGTACCACCTTGCCGATGCTCCTTCATACCCTTCCCGTACCCCTCATCCTCAATGGTGTTCCCTTCGGTAAAGGGGTGGTACCGATCTCCTACCTGTACCATTAAGGATGGCCTTAGAAAGTAAAAAACAATTCTTTTAATGTAAAATCAAGTTTTCTTGATCTTATACCGTTGATTTCCTTTAAGTGAATTTTTATTTGGGACTTCGTTAACCAAAAATTATATTGAAATCAATTAAAAAACAAAAATTATATCGAAATCAATCAAAAAACTAAAAAAGAAAAACTCTTAAACTCAATCAAAAAGTTTAAAGAGTCTTTTAAAACCAATCAAAAACCTTTAAAATCATTTGAAATCATCAAAAAACTTTAAAAATTCTTTAAAATGGTGGAATTGTGGTAAAAAGTACAAATCGAACAATTTTGTGGAACTTTAATTTATTATGAAGGTATCCCTACTAAGAAAATTTCTAAATCTGCCACTGCATAAGATATTAGAAACAAACCTCTACATAGCCCAGGTCTACCACTCTACGAATTCAACACTCTTGAGCAATCTACACTTGTGTGCCCCACTCTACAAGACAATCTACATATTTTTAGCCTCCCTTGTAAAGTTGTAAGGGGTGTGTTAGAATCTCAAATACTTTAAAAATGCTCTTTTAAAATGTAATACATCATTTCATGTTCTTTAGAACATAAATTCATATGAACAGCAAATGGTAAGAGAGTGGTACTGAACAATACCGCCAAGTAAACCTTTTGAAACACTATCTCACTGAAATCATGATCAAATGCATTAGACTATTTGAAAAAATGACAAAATAAGAATTTGGATGTTTTCGACAATATTTTTCGACATGTTAATTGGCTTATAAGGTAGTGTTTGGTACGCATACAAGATTGAATATGACTGGATAACACATAAGTGGACATGATAAGAGAGTGGTACTGGACGTGATAGGATTGGACATAACAACTGCATGTCTGGTGTTTGATACTACTAGGACCAAACATGACAAAACTAGATAGGTTCTTACCAAAAGTTATTTGATGATTTTGTATATCATATAATAGTTATAATTATCATAAATAAAGTACATAATTTAATTTATAGATATTTTTACACAACCTTCATATACATAGTTACATACATATATAATAGTATCAAATTTGAATGAAAATTTTGATATAATTGATGGTAGTTTCAAAACCCCTGATTCGTACAAAGAAAAAAATTATGTTTTATTTAGCTTGAAAGATGCTTGTCAATTGATGGATGTTCGTTGAAGATTTTAGCAACAACAATGGTTGTGGAGGTAAAGAGACATTGGTGATTGTGGATAGTGGTGATGATGGCAATCTGCAACAGTGATTGTGGTAGTCGATGTAGTGGAGGTAGTGGTTTTGGTGGGTAGAGGTAGTGGTAGCCGATAGTGGTGGTGGTTATCGTAGAAGTTAGGTGGCCTACGGTAGTAGTTGTAACGCCCCGAAACCCAGGCAATAAAACCAACATAACAATAATAATTCCCAGTGATCTAATTCGCAATAACATAAAATCTTATCTCAAAAGCAAAGGTTTAAGAGTGCATGCGGAACAACCCTCCACAGCTGAGATTCTATAAGGATAAGTACTACAATAAAATCTTATCTCAAAAGCAAAGGTTTTAGATTTTGAAAACGAGGGTTAGACCGAAAGGCCTAGTGAATTCCCTCAAAACAGTTTCAACAACAGTTCCGGCCCGCTGGCCAAATCACAATAATTTATCACAAAAGCACCTGGGAAAGCATCATGAGTAATAAAGTCACATCACAACAACCAGATGGTCGGATCCCCCAGATACTCAATTAAGGAGTGACGAACGTAGTTCGTGCCTCACACCATCCCACAACAACCTCACGTGGCCGGATCCCCTGGATACTCAATTAAGGAGTGACGAACATAGTTCGTGCCTCACGCCACTATACTTCCCATTACTCACGATGCAATTCCCATATTATCAAAAATAGCATGCATACGATGATCATCAATATAGCATTCACATCCATTTATAAATTCCACAATAAACTTATGCAAAGCATTGTTTTCCAGTTAAGTTCACATAAATTAGATTATCAAATCATTTTGCAAATCGAATGGATATCCTTAAAAGCAGTAAAAACATTCCATTCATTTTCAGGCAAGGGAACTCACCTGATCCTGCCCCAACTGAGCTACGCTCTGCCTTATTCGCACCTACAAACATAAATCCCAATCAGATCTTACTAACTCACTAGGAAGATTCTTTCCTAGTTACCAAAATCTTAGCTCTCATCATCATTCGACCCGAATCAACACGAAATGACAACATTAGGGTTTCTCAGGTAACCAACTAGAGTTTTCAAGAAATGAATATGATTAGGCTTTCCCATAAAATGATATCTCATAAAATGACAACAAGGTACCACGGTCTCAAGAGACGATGCACGGCCTGATAATTTAGGTCACATGAAATGATAAGCAATCTCGCTCGCAACGAGGAATAGATTCACAAGAATGGTTGCATGAAACGACCATCAAGTCTACATAACGCATTGGATCATGATACCCAAGAAATAATAAACAATTTCCATATGAAAGGTCAATCAACTCCACTTGATACGACGAATAGATCCACATGAAATGATAAACATGATATTATGGATTACCTCACAAGGAATGATAGATATTCCTTTATGACACGATAAACAAGTCTACCAAAGATAGCCGATTTCACATGAAATGATAAGACTAGGGTTACATGAAATGATACCCGAAACGCTAATTGTTCCTACATGAAATGATAGGTAGGTGATAGACCCAATTTCACTTGAGGTGATAGTAAGCTCACATAAAATGATGGCTTAGTTCTACATGAAATGATAACTTCAAGGGTTCACATAAAATGATAACATAAGGGTTCACATGAAATGATAGGGTTTACTTCCAAGAATGACTACACATGAAATGACGTTTTGATTCACATGAAATGACAGTTTTGCTCACAAGAGATCTTAGAATCATTTCACATGAAATGATACACCCACATGAAATGATGCCAAGAAATGAAATACAACTAGGGTTTGTTAACAAACCAATGTAATACACAATAAAGTCCCAAAAGCCGTATCCAGTCATATAAGTTAAGGCAAAAGTCGAATTGGCTTGGGATTTGACAAAAGCCGTATCTAGCTTGTTCAAAAGCCGAATTGGAAGCAACCATGTATAAAAGCCGAATTGGCTTGGTCTCCATGGATCAAAATCCGAATCAATGAAACAAACCTTACAAAAGCCGATTCCAACTTGTGTAATAAAACGAATTGTATTTGTTTGATGCCAAATCCGAATCCAAGGATGGACAAAAGACGAATTGTACATATCAAGGGCCAAAGGCCGAATCCAACAAGTTACAAAAGCCGAATTGCTTGTTTCCCATAGACCAAAAGCCGAATTGGCTTTACAACTAGCAAAAGCCGATTTGAATGGAGCAAGTGCAATAAGCCGAATCCATCTTGAACAATAAGCCGAATCCATGGAAGGTAACAAAGGCCGAATTGGTTGTGATTTGCCAAAGGCCGAATCCTAGGTTGGCTTAAAAGCCGAATGGGATTAGTTCAAGGAGGGAAAGCCGAATTCAAGGCTTCACGAAGCCGAATTGGATTTTCACAAAGGCCATAAGCCGATTCCAAGATGGGGGGGGGGGGGGGGGCTAAAAGCCGATTCCACACACACACACAAGGTCCAAAAGCCGAATCTAGGCAAGGGAGGAGGATGAAAGGCCGAATCCAAGGAGATTGGATACGGGAAATCGAGTTTCCTGGGTCTGAACCAAGGAGATTGGTTACAGAACCCCAAACTTTCAACACAACAACCATAAGCAACTTATCTTTACATAAACCATTCTAAATCAACTTTAAATCAAGTATTCAATCACAAAATGAAAGATTGATGATTACCTTTAAGCCAGGAGATGATCAGATGATGAGAGGAAATGATGAACATGATGATGGCAGCTTCTCTCCCAAAACACATACACACTTCACACACTGATTTCTTTCTCCATAATGACCACAACCCAAAATTCTCATCCTTAAATATCCTGGACCAAGAGGCCAAGCCCACTAACTTAAGGCAAAGCCCATCAAACACAACAAGTTCCAAGAACTTACACAATTAGCCTTTCCACTCAAATAGCCTTATAAACGAAGTCACAGTTAAAGTTAACCGATAACTCAACCTAGAATTCAGGTTATGACATCACTTCCCCCTCAAAAGATTTCCATCCCGGAATTCACTTGCTGAACAGGTACATGTACTTTGCTCGCCACTCGGATTCTGCCAAACATGCCATCAGGTCCGCCACGTGACACGTACTGCGCATTCTGCTCGTCCCAACCGGTAGATCCATCCTGGAAGCTACTTGAACTAACCTTTCTACAATCTCGAAGGATCCGATATAAGGTGGATCAAACTTGCTCTTTGCCAAACATAACGCTTCCTTCCGGGTAGATACTTGAATATAACTGGTCTTCGACCTGAAACTGGAAGTCCTTCTTACGCTTTTACGCATAACCCTATTGCCGCTCTCTAAACGTCTTTAGTCGCTATCGCATCCGGTTGATCTCTTTAAAAGAAATCTGAACAAATCACGGCCCGACAAGTCGATCCCTGCCAACCTCAATATAGCACGGTGGTGTCCCACGCTCTTGCCCGTAGAGTATCTCATACGGTGTCGCCTCAATGCATGAACGCTACCTGTCGTTGTAGGCGAACTCGATCAACGATAGATGGTCCCCCCCAAGAATCTCCGAAATCCAGGACACATGCCCTCAACATACATTCCAAGGTCGGACGGCCCACTCACTTTGTCCGTCGTTATGCTGATGATACGTAGTACTCAAGATGACCTGCGCTCCCATTTCCCGCTGAAGGCTCTGTCAAGCATCAAGGTACAATCCGGCATCACGATCCGACATGGTAGATAAAGGAAATACCGTATTGTCGCACTATCTTTGCCATGCAGCTTCGCGATAGAAGGTGCTTCTTATAACGGTAGGAAGTAAGCTGACTTCGAAAGTCTAAAGACTACTGCTCAAAACAAAACAAAACCCTCAGGCCTTCGGGTGGGGTCTCGTCATGAAATCCGCTGATATGCTTCCAAGCCCACTCTGGTAACGGTAACTGTTGCAGTTGCCCCATGGTTGTTGATACTCGATCTTTACTTGTAGACATGCTACGCGTACAAATCAAGCAACGTCTTTCTTCATCCCCGGCCGCCAATAAGTTGACTCAAGCCACGGTACATCTTGTTCGCTCCAAGGTGAACCGAGTACTTCAATTTGCGTGCGTTCTCCAGAATCTCCTTGCGTAGTTCCCCAAGTTTTGGAAGCCATAGATGATTCCCAAAACATCACAGCTCCTTTGGTGCTCGCTCCGTGGGTTCCCAAGGTTCCCACCATCTGCTTAACTTTAGATGTTGCACATCTGAAGCCTCTTCTTGACGTGCTCGATCTTTGATCCGCTGTCTGATGCCATGATAATCCATAACCCAGCAACGCTCTTCCTCAAGATAACTCTTTCCTGTTGAACAGGTACGGAAGACTCTCACGGTTGGTGTGGACTGACACTTCGTCTCGTAGAGATGGTGCCACCAAATATTTAGTGCGAAACCACAACCGCTAACCTCAGGCCTTGCGTTGGATAGTTCCTCCGCAGCCCTCGAGTAGATCAAGATGTCATCGATGAAGACTATAATGAGCTCATCCAGAAATAGTTGTACGCACTCCAATCATCAAGTCCATAAGTGCTGGTGGCACGCTCGTAAGTCCGAACGTCGTTACGAGAGATTCATAATGTCCATAACAAGTCCGAAAAGCCGTCTTCAAAACGTCTTCTTTTCTAATCTTGAGCTGACGATAACTCGACCGCAGACCAATCTTTAAGAAGCATTCGACACCTCGCAATTGGTCAAATAAGTTGCAAATCCTCAGCAGCGGTTACTCGTCCCTGACGGTGACTCTGTTGAGCTCTCGGTAGTCGATGCACATCCACATGGTGTCGACTTTCCTTCTTGCGAACAACACTGGCGCTCCCAAGGTGAAGAGCTAGGACTAATAAATCCCTGGCTAACTAGTCCTCGCAGCCGCGCCGTCATCAATTCTCCTCCGCCGGTGCAACCCGATACAATGCTCTGGCGATAGGCGTCGCTCCGTCTATCAACAGCAAATCTGAAGCTCGATCTCTCGATCAGGCGGTAGACTATCTAGATCGACCGGGAACACCTCAGGGTATTCCATACAAACTCGACTTCTTACACTTCTAAATTTTCCTCACCCGAAACCATGACATAAGTCATATACACAAACAGACTCCTTCCTAATACATCAAGTTCTGAAATAGCAACCTGAAGATTAGACTACTCTAAACGAAACAATCACAGACAATGCCAATATTCACATGAAGTCACTAACCCGCGATACACGCTAGTCCTCACACTTCCATACCAAACACGACTCTATAGGCAAAATCCTAGAGTCCTACAATCTCAGGTGTGTTCCCAATCCTACAGTTTAAGACTAGGCCCAATCCTAGTCACCTAATTCACTTAAACTAATGCTCTGATACTAATTTGTAACGCCCCGAAACCCAGGCAATAAAACCAACATAACAATAATAATTCCCAGTGATCTAATTCGCAATAACATAAAATCTTATCTCAAAAGCAAAGGTTTAAGAGTGCATACGGAACAACCCTCCACAGCTGAGATTCTATAAGGATAAGTACTACAATACCAACCGGCCACGATACTCTAAGCGCTCAACTTCTCTTTGCCTCTAGCAACTCGAACTTTCCCTGAAAAGGTTTTAGATTTTGAAAACGAGGGTTAGACCGAAAGGTCTAGTGAATTCCCTCAAAACAGTTTCAACAACAGTTCCGGCCCGCTGGCCAAATCACAATAATTTATCACATCCCACAACAACCTCACGTGGCCGGATCCCCTGGATACTCAATTAAGGAGTGACGAACATAGTTCGTGCCTCACGCCACTATACTTCCCATTACTCACGATGCAATTCCCATATTATCAAAAATAGCATGCATACGATGATCATCAATATAGCATTCACATCCATTTATAAATTCCACAATAAACTTATGCAAAACATTGTTTTCCAGTTAAGTTCACATAAATCAGATTATCAAATCATTTTGCAAATCGAATGGATATCCTTAAAAGCAGTAAAAACATTACATTCATTTTCAGGCAAGGGAACTCACCTGATCCTGCCCCAACTGAGCTACGCTCTGCCTTATCCGCACCTACAAACATAAATCCCAATCAGATCTTACTAACTCACTAGGAAGATTCTTTCCTAGTTACCAAAATCTTAGCTCTCATCATCATTCGACCCGAATCAACACGAAATGACAACATTAGGGTTTCTTGGGTAACCAACTAGAGTTTTCAAGAAATGAATACGATTAGGCTTTCCCATAAAATGATATCTCATAAAATGACAACAAGGTACCACGGTCTCAAGAGACGATGCACGGCCTGATAATTTAGGTCACATGAAATGATAAGCAATCTCGCTCGCAATGAGGAATAGATTCACAAGAATGGTTGCATGAAACGACCATCAAGTCTACATAACGCATTGGATCATGATACCCAAGAAATGATAAACAATTTCCATATGAAAGGTCAATCAACTCCACTTGATACGACGAGTAGATCCACATGAAATGATAAACATGATATTATGGATTACCCACAAGGAATGATAGATATTCCTTTATGACACGATAAACAAGTCTACCAAAGATAGCCGATTTCACATGAAATGATAAGACTAGGGTTACATGAAATGATACCCGAAACGCTAATTGTTCCTACATGAAATGATAGGTAGGTGATAGACCAATTTCACTTGAGGTGATAGTAAGCTCACATAAAATGATGGCTTAGTTCTACATGAAATGATAAACATAAGGGTTCACATGAAATGATAGGGTTTACTTCCAAGAATGACTACACATGAAATGACGGTTTTGATTCACATGAAATGACAGTTTTGCTCACAAGAGATCTTAGAATCATTTCACATGAAATGATACACCCACATGAAATGATGCCAAGAAATGAAATACAACTAGGGTTTGTTAACAAACCAATGTAATACACAATAAAGTCCCAAAAGCCGTATCCAGTCATCTAAGTTAAGGCAAAAGCCGAATTGGCTTGGGATTTGACAAAAGCCGTATCTAGCTTGTTCAAAAGCCGAATTGGAAGCAACCATGTATAAAAGCCGAATTGGCTTGGTCTCCATGGATCAAAATCCGAATCAATGAAACAAACCTTACAAAAGCCGATTCCAACTTGTGTAATAATCCGAATTGTATGTGTTTGATGCCAAATCCGAATCCAAGGATGGACAAAAGATGAATTGTACATATCAAGGGCCAAAGGCCGAATCCAACAAGTTACAAAAGCCGAATTGCTTGTTTCCCATAGACCAAAAGCCGAATTGGCTTTAAACTAGCAAAAGCCGATTTGAATGGAGCAAGTGCAATAAGCCGAATCCATCTTGAACAATAAGCCGAATCCATGGAAGGTAACAAAGGCCGAATTGGTTGTGATTTGCCAAAGGCCGAATCCTAGCTTGGCTTAAAAGTCGAATGGGATTAGTTCAAGGAGGGAAAGCCGAATTCAAGGCTTCACAAAGCTGAATTGGATTTTCACAAAGGCCATAAGCCGATTCCAAGATGGGGGGGGGGCTAAAAGCCGATTCCTCACACACACACAAGGTCCAAAAGCCGAATCTAGGCAAGGGAGGAGGAGGAAAGGCCGAATCCAAGGAGATTGGATACGGGAAATCGAGTTTCCTGGGTCTGAACCAAGGAGATTGGTTACAGAACCCCAAACTTTCAACACAACAACCATAAGCAACTTATCTTTACACTTAAACCATTCTAAATCAACTTTAAATCAAGTATTCAATCACAAAATGAAAGATTGATGATTACCTTTAAGCCAGGAGATGATCAGATGATGAGAGGAAATGATGAACATGATGATGGCAGCTTCTCTCCCAAAACACATACACACTTCACACACTGATTTCTTTCTCCATAATGACCACAACCCTAAATTCTCATCCTTAAATATCCTGGACCAAGAGGCCAAGCCCACTAACTTAAGGCAAAGCCCATCAAACACAACAAGTTCCAAGAACTTACACAATTAGCCTTTCCACTCAAATAGCCTTATAAACGAAGTCACAGTTAAAGTTAACCGATAACTCAACCTAGAATTCAGGTTATTACATCACTTCCCCCTCAAAAGAATTCCATCCCGGAATTCACTTGCTGAACAGGTACATGTACTTTGCTCGCCACTCGGATTCTGCCAAACATGCCATCAGGTCCGCCACGTGACACGTACTGCGCATTCTGCTCGTCCCAACCGGTAGATCCATCCTGGAAACTACTTGAACTAACCTTTCTACAATCTCGAAGGATCCGATATAAGGTGGATCAAACTTGCTCTTTGCCAAACATAACGCTTCCTTCCGGGTAGATACTTGAATATAACTGGTCTTCGACCTGAAACTGGAAGTCCTTCTTACGCTTTTACGCATAACCCTATTGCCTGCTCTCTAAACGTCTTTAGTCGCTATCGCATCCGGTTGATCTCTTTAAAAGAAATCTGAACAAATCACGGCCCGACATGTCGATCCCTGCCAACCTCAATATAGCACGGTGGTGTCCCACGCTCTCGCCCGTAGAGTATCTCATACGGTGTCGCCTCAATGCATGAACGCTACCTGTCGTTGTAGGCGAACTCGATCAACGATAGATGGTCCCCCCCAAGAATCTCCGAAATCCAGAACACATGCTCTCAACATACATTCCAAGGTCGGACGGCCCACTCACTTTGTCCGTCGTTATGCTGATGATAACAGTACTCAAGATGACCTGCGCTCCCATTTCCCGCTGAAGGCTCTGTCAAGCGTCAAGGTACAATCCGGCATCACGATCCGACACGGTAGATAAAGGAAATACCGTTTGTCGCACTATCTTCGCCATGCAGCTTCGCGATAGAAGGTGCTTCTTATAACGGTAGGAAGTAAGCTGACTTCGAAAGTCTAAAGACTACTGCTCAAAACAAAACAAAACCCTCAGGCCTTCGGGGTGGTCTCGTCATGAAATCCGCTGATATGCTTCCAAGCCCACTCTGGTAACGGTAACTGTTGCAGTTGCCCCATGGTTGTTGATACTCGATCTTTACTTGTAGACATGCTACGCGTACAAATCAAGCAACGTCTTTCTTCATCCCCGGCCGCCAATAAGTTGACTCAAGCCACGGTACATCTTGTTCGCTCCAAGGTGAACCGAGTACTTCAATTTGCATGCGTTCTCCAGAATCTCCTTGCGTAGTTCCCCAAGTTTTGGAAGCCATAGCTGATTCCCAAAACATCACAGCTCCTTTGGTGCTCGCTCCGTGGGTTCCCAAGGTTCCCACCATCTGCTTAACTTTAGATGTTGCACATCTGAAGCCTCTTCTTGACGTGCTCGATCTTTGATCCGCTGTCTGATGCCATGATAATCCATAACCCAGCAACGGCTCTTCCTCAAGATAACTCTTTCCTGTTGAACAGGTACGGAAGACTCTCACGGTTGGTGTGGACTGACACTTCGTCTCGTAGAGATGGTGCCACCAAATCTTTAGTGCGAAACCACAACCGCTAACCTCAGGCCTTGCGTTGGATAGTTCCTCCGCAGCCCTCGAGTAGATCAAGATGTCGTCGATGAAGACTATAATGAGCTCGTCCAGAAATAGTTGTACGCACTCCAATCATCAAGTCCATAAGTGCTGGTGGCACGCTCGTAAGTCCGAACGTCGTTACGAGAGATTCATAATGTCCATAACAAGTCCGAAAAGCCGTCTTCAAAACGTCTTCTTTTCTAATCTTGAGCTGACGATAACTCGACCGCAGACCAATCTTTAAGAAGCATTCGGCACCTCGCAATCGGTCAAATAAGTTGCAAATCCTCAGCAGCGGTTACTCGTCCTTGACGGTGACTCTGTTGAGCTCTCGGTAGTCGATGCACATCCACATGGTGTCGACTTTCCTTCTTGCGAACAACACTGGGGCTCCCAAGGTGAAGAGCTAGGACTAATAAATCCCTGGCTAACTAGTCCTCGCAGCCGCGCCGTCATCAATTCTCCTCCGCCGGTGCAACCCGATACAATGCTCTGGCGATAGGCGTCGCTCCGTCTATCAACAGCAAATCTGAAGCTCGATCTCTCGATCAGGCGGTAGACTATCTAGATCGACCAGGAACACCTCAGGGTATTCCATGCAAACTCGACTTCTTACACTTCTAAATTTTCCTCACCCGAAACCATGACATAAGTCATATACACAAACAGACTCCTTCCTAATACATCAAGTTCTGAAATAGCAACCTGAAGATTAGACTACTCTAAACGAAACAATCACAGACAATGCCAATATTCACATGAAGTCACTAACCCGCGATACACGCTAGTCCTCGCACTTCCATACCAAACACGACTCTATAGGCAAAATCCTAGAGTCCTACAATCTCAGGTGTGTTCCCAATCCTACAGTTTAAGACTTGGCCTAATCCTAGTCACCTAATTCACTTAAACTAATGCTCTGATACCAATTTGTAACGCCTCGAAACCCAGGCAATAAAACCAACATAACAATAATAATTCCCAGTGATCTAATTCGCAATAACATAAAATCTTATCTCAAAAGCAAAGGTTTAAGAGTGCATACGGAACAACCCTCCACAGCTGAGATTCTATAAGGATAAGTACTACAATACCAACCGGCCACGATACTCTAAGCGCTCAACTTCTCTTTGCCTCTAGCAACTCGAACTTTCCCTGAAAAGGTTTTAGATTTTGAAAACGAGGGTTAGACCGAAAGGTCTAGTGAATTCCCTCAAAACAGTTTCAACAACAGTTACGGCCCGCTGGCCAAATCACAATAATTTATCACATCCCACAACAACCTCACGTGACCGGATCCCCTGGATACTCAATTAAGGAGTGACGAACAAAGTTCGTGCCTCACGCCACTATACTTCCCATTACTCACGATGCAATTCCCATATTATCAAAAATAGCATGCATACGATGATCATCAATATAGCATTCACATCCATTTATAAATTCCACAATAAACTTATGCAAAACATTGTTTTCCAGTTAAGTTCACATAAATCAGATTATCAAATCATTTTGCAAATCGAATGGATATCCTTAAAAGCAGTAAAAACATTACATTCATTTTCAGGCAAGGGAACTCACCTGATCCTGCCCCAACTGAGCTACGCTCTGCCTTATCCGCACCTACAAACATAAATCCCAATCAGATCTTACTAACTCACTAGGAAGATTCTTTCCTAGTTACCAAAAATCTTAGTTCTCATCATCATTCGACCCGAATCAACACGAAATGACAACATTAGGGTTTCTCGGGTAACCAACTAGAGTTTTCAAGAAATGAATACGATTAGGCTTTCCCATAAAATGATATCTCATAAAATGACAACAAGGTACCACGGTCTCAAGAGACGATGCATGGCCTGATAATTTAGGTCACATGAAATGATAAGCAATCTCGCTCGCAATGAGGAATAGATTCACAAGAATAGTTGCATGAAACGACCATCAAGTCTACATAACGCATTGGATCATGATACCCAAGAAATGATAAACAATTTCCATATGAAAGGTCAATCAACTCCACTTGATACGACGAATAGATCCACATGAAATGATAAACATGATATTATGGATTACCTCACAAGGAATGATAGATATTCCTTTATGACACGATAAACAAGTCTACCAAAGATAGCCGATTTCACATGAAATGATAAGACTAGGGTTACATGAAATGATACCCGAAACGCTAATTGTTCCTACATGAAATGATAGGTAGGTGATAGATCCAATTTCACTTGAGGTGATAGTAAGCTCACATAAAATGATGGCTTAGTTCTACATGAAATGATAACTTCAAGGGTTCACATAAAATGATAACATAAGGGTTCACATGAAATGATAGGGTTTACTTCCAAGAATGACTACACATGAATGACGGTTTGATTCACATGAAATGACAGTTTTGCTCACAAGAGATCTTAGAATCATTTCACATGAAATGATACACCCACATGAAATGATGCCAAGAAATGAAATACAACTAGGGTTTCTTAACAAACCAATGTAATACACAATAAAGTCCCAAAAGCCGTATCCAGTCATCTAAGTTAAGGCAAAAGCCGAATTGGATTGGAATTTGACAAAAGCCGTATCTAGCTTGTTCAAAAGCCGAATTGAAAGCAACCATGTATAAAAGCCGAATTGGCTTGGTCTCCATGGATCAAAATCCGAATCAATGAAACAAACCTTACAAAAGCCGATTCCAACTTGTGTAATAATCCGAATTGTATGTGTTTGATGCCAAATCGAATCCAAGGATGGACAAAAGACGAATTGTACATAACAAGGGCCAAAGGCCGAATCCAACAAGTTACAAAAGCCGAATTGCTTGTTTCCCATAGACCAAAAGCCGAATTGGCTTAACAACTACCAAAAGCCGATTTGAATGGAGCAATTGCAATAAGCCGAATCCATCTTGAACAATAAGTCGAATCCATGGAAGGTAACAAAGGCCGAATTGGTTGTGATTTGCCAAAGGCCGAATCCTAGCTTGGCTTAAAAGCCGAATGGGATTAGTTCAAGGAGGGAAAGCCGAATTCAAGGCTTCACAAAGCCGAATTGGATTTTCACAAAGGCCATAAGCCGATTCCAAGATGGGGGGGGGCTAAAAGCCGATTCCTCACACACACACAAGGTCCAAAAGCCGAATCTAGGCAAGGGAGGAGGAGGAAAGGCCGAATCCAAGGAGATTGGATACGGGAAATCGAGTTTCCTAGGTCTGAACCAAGGAGATTGGTTACAGAACTCTAAACTTTCAACACAACAACCATAAGCAACTTATCTTTACATAAACCATTCTAAATCAACTTTAAATCAAGTATTCAATCACAAATGAAAGATTGATGATTACCTTTAAGCCAGGAGATGATCAGATGATGAGAGGAAATGATGAACATGATGATGGCAGCTTCTCTCCCAAAACACACACACTTCACACAATGATTTCTTTCTCCATAATGACCACCTTTTTATACGCATCCAAAACAGGTTTCGGTATGGATTATTTAGGTGTTTTTGGACATTAAGCGGGTTGTCAAACACCAGGTGAGTTCCCACGCCTAAATATTTATACGTGAAGATGCTTACATGTTTTAAAACTCATTCACTCATCTATGCCTATGAAATGCTAAATGTTGGTTTATGAATGAATTGTGAAATTAAATGTTTCAAAGCTCGTTTTACTTTGAAATGATTATGATGGCACTATGATTTGGATTGCGAATTATTTAAGAAATGGAAGTGAATTTAAGCATTGTTTTTGAGTAAGTCTTCATGGTAGAGTACCTTGAGGTCGTATGACTTCTTGGGAAGGTTTATGAAGTCTAGATCATGGGGATGTGATATGATCTTGGGGTGCTCCTTTGGAGTGGGTTATGTTTCATCTCGAAGGGAAAAGCGATGGGGGAAATTCCTACCATGGATGACAAAATCTAAATGCTATTATAGGTCATGAGCTCATGCCTTGTTGTTTTATTGCATAGATTGTAAGATAGACGCTTTGAACTAATGATTGAACTCACTATGTGTTGTAAATCTGAAAATGATGATTTTCACTCGTGAATGACTTTTATTAAGTGATTATGGTTTACAAATGGTTCAATATGTTTTCAAGGGAATTCACTAGACCATTCGGTCTAACCCACTCTCTTTTCAAAACTTAAACACATTTTCAGGCATGTACCTAGTAAAAGGAAGTTCTAAAGCAAAGCAAGAGGATGTCGAGTATGACCGTGGCGCTTCCATAGTTCAGTTTCCGTTAGGTTCTCAGTTGTAATAGGTTAGCTTCCGCATTGAACGTAGAATGACCCTGTATTCGAGATGAGTTAGCGAATATTGTTAAGGAAACGCTTGTAAAAAGGCCAGTTTGGGCTTGGATTACGGTTGATCTATCAACAAATGAGGTTAAATTTGTCGTATTATCTTTAATTCTTTATTTTGAAATTTTGGGTTGTTACAGTTAATCTTAAAGGGGTGTTTAGTGTTAGATATTGGATTTTTTTTGCCAAGCGGATGTAAGTTTAAGGTCGATTATCAATTGCTTGTAAAGTCGTCCGTTATATTATTAGCGTAATTTCATGTTTCTAGCCATCTTATAAGTTTTTTTTGGTTCATTGCATGAGATTCTTTCATGTTCTTTTGTTGATTTCAAGGGACGTTTTTGGATTTTTGGTTGATTTGGAGAGATTTTTTTTTTGTGTTTTTGATTGATTTCGAAGACCTTTTTTAGTTTTTTAAGTTGACGTGACTTGTAATTTAGTTAAAATATTCTAGAACACTCGCCTCAAAGTTTAGCAGATGCACTTTCATAGCCTAAAAATGTCTACTTGCGAAAATTGGTTGAGCAGATGCACAAAATTTCCAGGGACCTTTATATTTCCACCCCTGGGAGCTGATATTTGAACTTGCCTTCTATAAAGTTTAATATTTGAAGATTTAATTTCAAATATAGAGTAAGACGAATAATTCCACGAATAGCAAAAGACATGAAGTAAAACTAATGCGTCGCGTACGTTATTAATCATATATGATTTTGTTCACGAATCATATATATATATATATGTGATTATGTGTTGTTATTCATATATGATTTTGTACATGTTTTTATACATTGATTTTTTCTTTATGAATCATATATGATTTTGTACATCAAAAAAGTTTTTCTTTAAAAAATAATATTTCTAAATGGTTGTGTTCTCCTATCAACTCACCTCAACATATTAAGCAACTTGCCAACATGTTAAAGAAATAAGGGTTAATTTCATGTATACCCTTATTAAAACTCAAAATATCATATTTGCCCAATCTAATTTACAAATATCATATATGTCTTTCCTAAGTTATCAAAATATCATATTTGTCCAAATAACATTTTATTGTCACTTTATAATCATTTTAAATCAAACATAATAACAAAAATTTATAGTTAAATGATTATTATACCACTTTTAAGTTCAATCCACAAATATCATATAACTCTTTTCAAATAATCATTTTTATCAAATTTTAATCATTTTAATTTGATTAAATCATAAACATAGTTTTTTAGTAACAACAAAACACCAAATAGCTTCTTTGGATTAATGCTTTACCAAGTTGGCATAACTAAAGGCTATGGTGGCTATTGCTCCAATTATGAAGAAGATGACTAAGTGCTTTCAAACATATGCCTCACACATTCCTTCAGTTGTTTATTCTTCTCCATCTCTCACACTAACCACTCCACCTATCCTATATATTTTAAGAAGGGTTTTTATAAGTCCGGTTAACACCAACCTTTAAAAAGGATGTTGTTATATGGACCTCTTTTGACGTTTTATACACTTAGGTGCTGTTTGTTTACCTCTTAACAGTTCCATTAAGAGGTAACCTCTGAATAGTTTAAGAGGTGATTCTTGTTTGGCAAAAGAATGGACTGTCTCTTAATGGTTCCAAAACCCTCTGTCCTGGATGTCTCTTAACCATTAAGAGCCGTGATTTTATACTTAACAATTACCAAACCAACATATTTCATTTTGCTCCATATCATAAGAGCCTCTTAATCATTCTGACCACTTAATCATCCACACTAAACCATTCAGCAACTACCAAACAGCCTCTCACATAAAAGTATACCCTCTTTATACTGGCTTCCACCTATACCAGGGGGTAGCCAGATTTTTTATTTAGGGGGGGGGGGACTAAAAATTCTCATATTTAACTTGTCACGTGTCACTCTCTCATTTGTCCTCTGATTCACAGCCGGAAACTTGATTAGCAATTGAATTTTTCCCTAGATATAGAGGTGTAAAGTATAATTTATAACTCCCATGACAAAAAATAACATTAGAAAAACCTATATTGTAATATGTAATTTTAAATCCTTATTTTATATATGTTTGAAAATGTGTATATATAGTGATATCAATATTAAACATAGTGTTAAATATTTGTATAGTTTAGGGACCCCTTTGTAACTCCTTTGTCTATATATTGTTGTCAATACACGCAACCCTATTCACGGGTTTTCCACAATTCTGACATGGTATAGAGCCACCTTTAAAACCCTAATTTTTTTTCAAACCCTAATTTCTCTAATCCCCAGCAGCTGCCGCCCTTTGCCGCCGCCGTCCACTACTCCGGCGATCTATTGTCGGCCGCTGCCCTTGCCACCCCTCGCCGGTTACTACTCGGGCAACCCATTGTTGGTTTCTGTTCTGCCGCGCAACCGCAGCCAACTACCGCGCAATCATCGCGAAATTGCTGTGCAATCGCCGTAAACGGTTGCCCCCCACCGACGCCGTCGTCCAGTAACCGTCGACGATCCTCTTCCCCGTGCCGTTATTCTGCCGCTACCATCGTTCGCAAAACCCTAGCGAACGTCTGCCGCCCTTGATACTGTTGTAGACTGTCGCCCTGGTTGGACTGCTGTAGACTGCCGCCTAGGTTGGAACCCTCGAGCCGCGACGAACACTCTCGCGCCGTGAACCCTCGTGCCGCAAAGACAACACTCGCGCCACGAACTTTTGTGCAGCAATCCCTTGCGAAGAAGCCAATTTTCGCCCGCGAGCAGCCTCTGATTCACCTATCCGGTTTTCGTAAGCCGTCGCTGTGCCGTCTGCCAACCGCTCTTACCAGTCTCAATGCTGTGGTGCTTGTTGGTACATTCTATTCCCTTTACCCGCGGTTAAGCGTCTCGCACGTTTATTTTCTTGCACTTTATTAGTATTATTTTTTGTGTGATTTTCCGTTTGTTGCAATGACTACCTCCTCACAGACCAGTACTCTCACTAGTCCTACTGCCAGTCAACTTGTCTTTGCACTTACAAATGTCTACTCCCAATTTAGCTTTAAACTTTCCACCGACGGTTCCAAATATAAACTTTGGCGTCGCATTTTCCTTGATATGTGTAAGGGTGCCAAAGTCCATGGTCACATTACTGGCAAGTCTAAACCTGTGGTGATGATGATGAGGACTGGGAGGCAATTGACTCCCGCATCAAATCCTGGTTTTACTCTACTTGTGATGCTAATCTCTTGCAAATCATCTCTAGTGATAATTGTAATGCTAGCTTTTAATGTAATAATATGTGTGTGTAATTTTTTATTAGATGGAGAATATTAAAACATAAATATTAAAAACTACATGAATATATGTATTTTGAATATCAAAACAAATTAATTAATTTGAACAAAACATTGAAGAAAATAGAAAGTTGAATAAAACTTTAAAACTACATAAAATCATTGTAAGTATTAGAAAGGGAAAAAAATAAATATGAAAACAAAGTATATAAATGAATTTGAAAAATATAAAAGACTTACAGGTTAAAATTTATGTAGATATTAATATATATCTTAGAATATAATTAAAAAATGGTAGGCAAGAGATTCGACTAAGCTAAAGTTATAGGACCATGCCCGCATTACCGCTTGATCATCTACTGTAACAACCGGCGTTTTAAAGTTAGCCATAAGGTTAGTCACTCGTTAAGTATGACCTTTTTGATAAGATTTTAAGAGTGAGGGGTGAAATGCGACTCTTTTTAATTATGTTTGATAGTTGGGCTTATACCATAAATGGTATGGGCTTAGCCCTCTAGCCCATACTATATATAGGCTAAAGCTAGGGTTTTTGCCATTTTGGGAATCATATTAGTGTGTGCTTAGTGTGTGTTTTTGGAGAAGCAAGTTGGAGCCATTTTTACCATTTCGAGGTCGGAAAATCATCGCGGAGGTAAGATCTCGATGTTATTTTGTGTACAACTCATCTAGGTCGACGTAGGATTAGTTTGGTGATCTTCTAAATTGCTTTGGATTCAATTGGGTCAGTTTTCATCAAAATTTGTGCTTTTCCGGATCTGTTCGTATTTCCCGAATTGGAAATCATAAATCCCGAATCGGGATTTATGATTCCCGAATCGGGAAATCACGTTTTCCGATTTGAGATCTTGATTTCCGAATCGGGAAATCATAATTTCCGAATCAGGATTTATGATTCCTGAATCGGGAAATCTTGTGCTGAATTAGTGCCTTTTCCGAATTGCCTTTCCCGAATCAGAAATTATGATTTCCGAATCGGGAAATGGGCTGACCTGACCGTTATGCTGACCTAGTTTCCCGAATCGGGAATAGGAGTTTCCCGAATCGGAAATTGCCATTTTCCGAATCGGAAATGGTGGTATCCCGAATCGGGATTTGTGAGTCGGAAAACATGCTTTACCGAGTCGGTTTTTGAGGGGTTTCGATTGTAGGGTTAGTTTTCGAAGAGGACTTTTCCTAGTGATTTATTCCTATAGGAACCAAAAATTTTCTAGGGGACTAAGTCTGCCTAGGGATGTCTTAGTAAGAGGAGTGTGTAAACCCGGTTATTAATGCCTTAGAACTTACACAGGCACGTTAGGCGAGGTCTACGGCAGGACAATAAGAATTTGCTCAGGTGGGTTCCCTTACCTAAAATGAATGGACTGTTTTACTGTCATTCGAAATTGCAAACTGTTTTGAATTGTGGAACATTTCTGATTGCTTGTTAAATAACATGAAATGATATTACATTTAAAGCATGCTTAAAATGGTAATGACTTGATGATTTGGCTGATGTGTTGCACTATGGACACTGGGTACCTTGGAACCTCGCGTTCCTTGGGAGTTTACCATTTGGTCTGATCCGCCACTTGGGGGTACCTCGGGACTACGTCCCTTGGGAGTTATTGTCAGGTGACCTGGACTGGGCCTGGATTGTGTTTTCTTTGTCCACACACATTCAGTGGTTTTTGATTTGAAATACGGCCAGCGGGTCGGAACTGTTTATTTACTGTTTGGGGAATTCACTAGATCTTATGGTCTAACCCTCGCTTTCCAAATTCTTTTCTTTCTTATCTGTTACAGGAGTAGCCCGAGGGAGAGAGAAGGGCAAGGATAAGGTCTGACGTATAGATAGAGTCGGCCTTGGTTTAGTTCTTTTACGCACTCTAGATACCTAAAGTTATTATCTCAGCCGTGGAGGGTTGTTCCGCGTGCACTTAGACACGTTTCTTTTGCTGGTTATTTAGTAATATTTCCGTTACGTTAGATCACTGGGATTGTCACTATAATTGTTGTTATATCTGTTTTGGAAATTGGTGTGTTACATCTACCATATTATATTGTTATAATTTATTATAATCTAGTATATATTGTAAAACAGTTAGGGGGGTTGAGCACCAACCAGCCCCCTACTAGCTACGCCACTCCCTATATACTCACATAAATGATACATTTCCCTCATATCCATTTATAATTCCTCTTTAAAAAGGTAGAATTATAAATGGACTCCCCCTATCATAGGTATGGGTAGGTTTCTGCGTAGTGTGTTGTTATATGGACTCCTTTTAACTTTTAATATACTCACATAAAGATAGACCCCTTATAGGTTTCTAGGTCTACTTTTATGTGAGTGAGAAAAGACCCATGGAGGATCCAGATAACAATACCCTAAGAATATTAAAGAATTAAGACATGAAGATTGATGAAATAAGTGGCATTTAGATGTACGAAGGCATACAACATGGTATTGCGTGCCTGCAATTATCTTTACATGGCTGAATTTTGTATCAATTGTTCGAATTTTCAACTGCAAATTAATTGGTGACTGCAACACAAATATATATATATATATATATATACAGAGAGGAAAGTTCAAATGTGAACCACTTTTTGGTTGTGAACGTGAGGACAACGAGAGTGCGACACGTGGCGGCTTTCAGTGTGGTCCCCTCCTTTAATATATATACATATATACACACACACACAGAAGAACAAACCCAATTTACAAGAACAAATGAACTAATTTGGATTACATATGATGTGACTCATGTAGGTTGCACATAATATAAAATTATATATGATTCAGGTGGGTCCCACCACTAAATCATATATGATTTTATATTATGTAGGACCCACATGACCCACATCAATATATGGTTTATAATTGTTCTTTTGTTCCTACAAAGAGGTATGATTTTTGTATGATATAATTATATATAAATTATAAAACAAATTAAAATAAAGTTAAAAGAATGGGATCAAACGAAAACAATTATTATTTAAGTCACCTTGTATTATAATATCTAAATATATTTATAATATATAAAAACAGCTACAGGACATAGGCCTTAATACTCGAGGGACCGAACTTAACCTTCTGTACCTAACGAAAAATTGTGTGAAAATATAGCTTTTTGTTATTTTCTCGCATGCATTACAATTTTTTGACTCTGTGTGTGTCTTGTTATTGGGTAAAAAATATACTGATAATTTACCAATAAAAAATTATGTCATCAATAAACGTAGATGAAAATCGATTTTCTTTTTATGATGTATGAGTGTTTTGAAGTTATTTATTTTATGTATAGTTTCATATCTATATTATTTAATTAATATCAATTTTAATTGTAACTAATATTGGTTTTATGATCTCTAAAAATATATTTCTAACTTTATATATGTATGAACAACCTTTAAATATGGAGACTGAATTAACCTAAACCGAAAAAATAATAAAATACACTTGAAGATCGAAGATACTTAGTATTATATCAAGCAGAGACAAAATCAAGGGGGCCCTGGCAACACATTGCCCTAACTACTTAACTATCATCCATCCAATTTATAACATATTAATTATAACATATCACGTGATACATGCATATATTTTTATTATAGACTAGTCAGTATACCCGCGCAATGCAGCGGGTAATAAAATTTTATTTGAAACCACATTTTTTTAGTCCAACAGCGTATGGGTTATCGGTATATCCTAAATGAATTATCAAAGCTAACGAATTTTAAACCCACAAAGAACATTGATAAGACCAAATGATAAGACAAATTAGATTAGATTACACCAATTGAACAAAATTACATAAAAATCAATAATATGAACCAGATCATATCGAAAACACAAATTATTCAAACTCAAAACAAGTTCTGATCCAATGAACTGGTTCCTAAACATCAAACATAATTTCCAGTAACATTGTTCTTGTTTATACAAGAAAACATGAAAAATCAAATTAACGTATGTCACAAATTACTGAAACTAAAATCAAGTTTTGATCCAAAAAATTGATGTCTAAACATGTAATACAATCTCCACTAACATCGGTCTTACCAGAATTGTGAGTGACTGGTCGAAGAGTTTTGCCAATTACCAGAATGAAAAAGGGCAAAAATGGAGAAGGAGATGTGGGGAAGAATACGCAGGGGTGGCAGAATCAGGGGTATGAAACGTGGGAGGAAGAAGGAAAGTAGTTTTCAATTTATGCATCCAAGGTTTGTACAAAGTGTTTTTGCAGTTGTAAAGTTGAATAATTTAGTTGTTCTTAAAAAACTAATTAAGAGTCTTATTAAAGTAGTATAGATATAAAAAATTTAATTCATATGAGTTTGAAATAAAAAATTAGAACGTGAGAAGTATAAAACTAATTATTGCATATATATTTGATAATTAATACTATGATTAAATCAAAAAAAATATTCAATATTAGGCTTGTTTCGAAGGTATTAACGAGACCTATACAATGATATAATTTGTAATAAAAAGAAATGTATTTTTTAATTCATTTTACTCTGTATACTATTATTTGTGTTAATATGATAAAGTTTAAAATGAAAAATGAAAAAGTGAAGGATTAAAAGTAAACTAAAAGATTAATTAGAAGGGTGCTAAGTGTAATGTTTGAAAAACGGTTATCTTGACTAAATAACTGATTTTTTGAGTTATTTCTTTTATATATATAGTATAGATTTGCGATCAAACGAAAACAATAATTATTTAATTGAACACAAGAATCAAATAAAATCATATATGATTTATGTACAAAATTATATATTATGATCCAAGTGACTTTATAAGTCGCGTCTAAGACATTGTTTGTAAACTCAAAGTAACTTATATGCTAGCTTATTTTTTGTATACGTGTTTGGATGTACAAAAAGTAGTTTATAAGACTACCTGCACCGGTGTAGACGGTTGGCAGCGGGTTGGCCCGCCAGCTTCAAAAACACCCGGCGGGTGTGCTGCGCCCTTTCAAGTGACGGCGGGCTATGGCTGATACGGGTAGTTGAAGCCGCTTGTGGCGTGTGTTTGTTGTGTGTGTGTTGTGTGTGAGAGGGTTGAGAGGGTTGGGTAAGAGTTGTAGAGGGTTATGGGAGGGTAAAGAGAGGGTTGGGAAAAAGCTGATGTGTCAGCTGATGTCACATTAAAAAGTGAGAGGGTTAGGAGGGTTGGGTGTGGGTAGCCTAAGCTAGCTTTTTGATAAGCTACTTGGAGGTACCTTTTTGGAGCTTTCTCTAATTTTAACTTTATTAATATTAATTATCATATCTCAATATACCCGTTTTGGTCATTTTTTTGGAAGGGTGTCCGGGCCAAAGCCCGCCGTTTTTGGTCATTTTACATACCCTCAGGGCCGGTCCTGAAGTTTTTCATCCCATGACGAAAAAACTAAAAAATCCCCCAAGATGAAGAAAAAAAAACATATTAGTTTCATTGCCAAATCGGCGGTCAATTCTCAATACGGTTTCTATTAAATATAAAAAAGTAACACAACGTGGGGCTTAAAATAAAAGCATTAAAAGACAAGCATAACATATTTAACTTTTGCAACCTATGACTTATGGTGCATGAAAGGAAAAACATACTAGAACGATGTCTTTAGGCACCAAAGCAACGACATCACAAATCATTTTACAAAAAACCAAGTTTTGATAGTGAGAATAATACTCATGCACCTTGACTTATAGTTCAAAAATATAGCTTTAAAGAATTTTAATCTTTGACTTTAAGGGGTCGTTTATTCAAACACTTACCCAGTAAGCACTTATCGATAGAATCCAATACTAATTTTCCCTTATCGGGTAAGATCTTGTCCATTAAAATGGCACGACCTTCAATAATTCAACTGGTAAGTGCTAACCAGATAAGAGTTGCCGCTCTCATGTATGGGGTAAGACTCTTTGCTATTGCTTCGCTTTTATCGGGTGAGATTTCGGTCCTTACAGTGTTTATCGATTATATAACTTCAAGAGCATTTAATTAACGACCCCTAAGATTGCATATAAACAAAATAAAGCTGAAGAACCCTAAATAGTTACTATACTTAAAAAAAAACTAATCATCTTGTTGATGGAATAAAAAATGAAGAATCTTTCCTTCATATGAATCACATTTTATATTCTCTTCTACTTTTTAAATTTTTATTTAAAATATAAAAAAGGAAAGTTTGAATCAGATAGAAACATAAATTCAATACAAACTTGTATATGATCATAATGTTTAAAAGTATCACATGGAAAGCTAAAATCAAATTCCATTGTAGCTTGGCGGTAATTTGTCCACGGTTAAATCAGACTTCCACCATTCGAATCAAAGGGTTGGCTATATTTTTTTCATTGACAACTGCTACCTATATAACATGGGCCTGGACCGCGATTTCCTGGTAGCTGCAGCCCATGGCCGACGCCATCACAGGCTCACAGCCATGCCTCAAGGCCGGGCCTGCATACCCTCAAACTAGTTTTTGTCAACATAATTTTTTCATAAGCTAGCTTAGCTACCTTATCAGTCAACAACTAGCTACCAACTACCAGCTAGCTTATCAGCTAGTTACCAAACACAGCCTAAGTTGTCCGCATGACTTCTTGCAAAAGTTAATGCAAACTCATATATGTTTTTTTTTTAGTTCTCGTTATATTTTAGATTGGTATTATTCTCGTTTGAACCCAACTATTTTATATTATGCATACATGTATGTATATGTGTGTGTGTGTGTGTGTTGTTAGGGTTGAGTTCATGTAAGACCAAATTGTTTTTGTGAAATGCATGAGACTTAGTTTTTACACTTGAAATATCACAACAAAACATTGTGAAGGCAAAAAAATATGTGAACCTTCATAGCAAATACACTCTGAAGTTTCAAGTGTAAAAAGTTAATCTCAAAGATCTCAGAAAAAACAACTTAATCTCACGTGGTTCAAGTCTTATATATTATGTAAATCAGAAAAAGTAACCTATATAATAATAATTCATTTATAATATACCAAAGTGTACCTTTGCAATGTATTTAAATGCAATCTTTTATTGAAATTTAATTGCTTTATCTTCATTTCTTTGTGCTATTTTTTATGAAAATTGTTAGAAATATTTGTTAAGTTGTGTCAATTTGTAATTTCTCTAAACTTAGTGTCATTTATGTAATTTGTGTTTAAAGGCGCAAGTGTTTAGGACCATCTTATTTTAAAAGCCCAGCCCTTTAATTCTTAGTATAAATAGGAAGTCTTTTCATCATTTGTACTTCTTGATTCTCTAATCATTGAATGAATGCAATCTATCTTGATCTTGGTACTTAGCATATACATCACATAAAATCTAAGTGTTCTTGATTTGATTGATTTGGCACCCACAATTGGTATCAGAGCCTGCCACTTGCTCTTGATCCGTTGTGTTCTGGTTCTGGTGAAATCATTTCTTCAGACCTCAAGCTTCGGGTACCGGGTCTTCTCTTCAGACTTGGATTTTTGAGCGTCAAGTGTTTTCTTCAGACTTGGATTTTTGAATTTCTCTAAGTCTTCCTTCATCACCCGGCACCCAATACCCATCACTTAACCTTCAGATTTGAACCTAACCTCCAAATCAGACCCCGACCTCCAGAACTGAATCTTTTTCAAGATTTTCACAAGTCTTGAGACCTTTCATCAACCAATTCACCCGATCATACTAAGTGGTTTAAGATCCACAATCAATCTTTAAATCATGAACACACGTGATGCATTAGCGATCGGGTCCGATACCCGTCCTCCGGTACTGTTCCGTGGAGATTTTTCGCAATGGAAGTCACGATTCCTAGACTTTGTGGCAAAGCAACCTCTTCACAAGCAAATCATGGAGTCTCTCAAGAATGGACCCGTGAAGTACTACACTGAAATTCCAGCAGTCCCTGATGGTAATCCACCTATTGTAGGAGGTATAGTGGAAAAGGATGAAACAAACTTCACCCCTGAAGAAGCCAACCGAGTCAGAGGTGATATTCTTGCCAAGTCCTATCTCATTCAGAGCCTGCCCAATGAGATATATGCTAACATTGACTGCAATGAGACCGGAAAGGCTATGTGGGATGAGATCACTAGCCTAATGCATGAGACTGAGAAAGGCATACAGATGAAAAGAACTAATCTTCTGACTAAGTTTGCTACCTTCAAAGGTTGAGAGGGAGAATTGCTAGAAGATACCTATCACAGGTTCTGTACCATGATCAATGAGATCCGGAAGAACAACCTCAAGAAGTCTCAATTGGATATCAATATCCAGTTCATCAACTCACTCAGGTCTGAATGGAGGAGATTTGCTTCCAATCTTCAACAGAATCGCAACTTGGAAGATCTTGATATTCATGAGTTGTTTGAATTGCTGAATCATAACCAAGATGAGGTACTTGAAATACTTGGTACCGAGAAGAAACCAGAAAATTATACCGATCCACTTGCCTTAGTCGTTGACAGAAGACAATACTCATCTGGGAGATCATCAAGATATGAAGAAGACTATGATATTCCTTCCGACATCGGTGAAAGAGGAAGTGAATCTGATGAAGAGATGAGTGATATGAAGAAAGCATTGGCATTGATCACCAGAACAATGGCCAAAAGAGCTTCAAAGAAACCTTTGTCTTCCAACAATCATAGGTATTCCAGTGGCAGAAGGTATGAAGCTCGGGACAGGTATGAACCAAAGAATGATGCTCGAAGGTATGAGAGGGCAACTGAGACAGATAACAGGAGGTATGAAGATTCTAGAGAGCGGAGGTATGAAGAGCCGAGGGAGAGAAGATATGAAGAAAGAAGGTATGAGGATCCCAGAGATAGAAGATTTGATGAACCAAAGAGGTATGAAAGGAAACCTGAGCCAAGGAGGTATGAACAAGGTGGTAGAGCTGACTACCAGAAGCCTGAGGAAACAGCTAAACCAGAAGACAAGAGCAAAGAGGTGAAGAAAGCTGATGGAGGACCAACCTACTTCAAGTGTGGAAAGCCTGGTCATTTTGCTAAGAATTGTACCAATCATGTTTCAAAGTATGAGTACTACAAAAACAAGATGAACCTGGCCAAAAGACAAGACGAGGGACATGCCTTGTTAGCTGAAGATGAAGCCTGGTTGCAGATGTCCAGTGATGATGAGGAAAGAGGACTTGTTTGCATGCTAGCTCAAGATGACGCATGGAATGTGGATAGTGATGAAGGAAAGGAAGATCAACTGTGCTTGATGGCTGATGTGGAGGAACAGTATTCAGAAGACAGTGATAGGGATTACAATGATGTTGACTCAGATCATTCCGATTCATCTTCTGAGGTACTTCCTGATCCATACATTGAACTTGAAAATCAAGTAAAAAGTCTCGCACAAAAGGTATCTGAGTACGAAAATAAGATCAAACAAGCTAACAAACGAACCACAATTGTTGAATCCAAATTAGCTAGTGAGCATGCCTTAGTTGTAAAATTCTCTACTGAACTAGCTCATTCCAAAGAAAAGGTAACCACTCTTACTCTTGCAAACAAAACCTTAGAAGATAAAGTTGCGAGTCTGAATGATAACATCTCAGACTTGCAAAAGAAGCTTCATGAGGCTGAAGTTTTGAGTAGAGAAAGTTTACAAAAATATGAAGTGATTTTTGCTCAAAGAACAAACCTTTTTGCTAAAATAAAAGACATGGAGGACAAATTTTTAAAGAGAGGCCAGACTGATCAAACCATTCACATGAATCAACCCAAAGAGTTCAATTATTACAATCCAAAGGAAGGCATTGGATATAAAAGTCCATGCTACCTGAAGCATGCCATATCCAAGACCCTTACCTTGTATGATCTGAGGTACATGAGTCTTGGATACAAAATTATTTTCATGAAAGAGTCTGATGACCCTGAACAGTTGAAGGAAATTGAGAAGAAAGAAAAAGCTAGAAAAACCAAACAGTCATTTCCCTTTAACTATTCATCTCTGAATGCCAGTTATGCAACGCGTGAGATTCCTTTGTCTAAGGACTGCACGCCTAGCTATACTGAGGATGAGATGAATCAGGAAGTTCCAATCCTTGAAAAAGTTTACAAAGTTAACCAAACCTTTTATGAAAAAAGGATTGCTAAACTGGAAGCGGAGCTAGAGGATGAGAGGCGCATGAGCCTTAGGGAAAAGGACCTATTCTTGAGTAAAATCAATGAATTGGAGAAAGCCCTCAAATCCAAAAGCACACCAACAGCAAGTCAATCCACCTTTGGAACTCGTGATAACTCACGTCATCATCACCATAGATGGAATGTGAATGCGTTAGATTTTAGACCTTCAAGTACCTCATCTACAAACTCTAAATCCATGGTACTAAGGTCTCCAATCTGCACCACCATTTCATACATGGAAGACTTAGCGTATATGGCACCTAAATCAACGGTACAAATTTCTGAAATTGTATCGGATGATAGTATTAATAGGGTTGGTGAGAATGGTAGATCATCAGGCCAATCTAAACCAGGAAACAAGGCTCCTCCGAAACTATCCCGGAAAGACAAAGGGAAGGACAAATTGGTCACCCCTGAGTCTGAAGTTGCGAGTTCATCTCGTACCAATGTGAATGTTCCTAAGAAAAACAGACGTTTTCGAAAACGAAAGAATGCTACCAAACCAATGGAACACTCACACAACTTCACTCCGAAGAAAAACACCTCACATACTCACTCTCCAAATGTCAAAGGTACTAATCATCGTTCTCCAAATGTGACAGATCAAAATATGAGAAATGGTAGGCGTAAGAACAAGGAGGGTGGATCAAAAGAAGGCAGTCGTCCGAAGCCATTTGCACATAAGCCTAGTTTCATGAAAAACAAATTTTCCAATTTTGTATATCATAGAACTAATAGGCATGTACCACGAACTCCATTTCAATGTTATGAATGTGAACATATAGTTTATGGATGTCATAGCAATTTTCGTTGTCAAAATCAATTTAGATTTGGGTACTGTGCAAATGCTTTCGTGAATGATTACTTTGTTCCTAACTATCATGGATTCTACAATCATGGTTATCATCATACTCATAACAAAAGACCTAATCCAAAACCCAAACAAAAATCTCCACCTAAGGGTAAATAGGAACATGTATCCAAACCTGCTAATCCTAATCAGAAAGGACCCATTCCCAAATGGGTACCTAAAAATGTTTCTCCGTGATTTTGCAGGACGGTCATGTGTGGTACATGGATTCAGGGTGTTCCAAGCACATGACCGGAAGGAAGGAACTTCTCGCTAACTTCAAACAAAAATATGGCGGGAACGTTCGGTTTGGAAATAAGCTTTCAGCACCAATAATGGGATATGGTGATATCCTTCATCATAAAATCACCATCAATAAAGTAGCCTATGTGGAAGGCCTGAGTCACAACTTGCTCAACATTGGAAAGTTCTGTGATAAAAAACTTGAGGTTAACTTTCGGGAAACAAGATGTTGTGTCAGGACATATGATGGACAGGAACTCATTGAGGGTACTCGCAGGTCGAATCTCTACACCGTCAATTTCCAGAAACAAAGACCATTCACAGAAGTATGTCTTCTCTCTAAAGCAACCTTCAATCAGAACGTGTTGTGGCACCGGAGACTATCCCACCTGAATTATGCTACAATTAATCAACTAGCTAAGACAGGATTGGTGACTGGTCTCCCCTCCTTGAGGTTCACCAAGGAACAATTGTGCTCAGCATGTGAGATGGGGAAGATCAAGAAATCTTCACACAAGCTGAAAGTGGATCACAACACCTCCAAACCACTTCAGCTCCTCCATATGGACTTGTGCGGACCAATGCGTGTACAAAACATCAACGGGAGGAAGTATGTACTGGTAATTGTGGATGACTTTTCAAGGTATACATGGGTGAACTTTCTCAGAAGTAAGGATGGTGCTTCAGACATCATCATTTCTTTCATCAGAAATGTGCAGGTCAGACTACAACTTCATGTTCAAGTGATTCGCACCGACAACGGCACTGAATTCAAGAATCGTAAGCTTGACTCGTTTCTTGATTCTGTCGGTATCACTCACACCTTTTCGGCTGCCAGAACAGCTCAACAAAATGGTGTTGTTGAGAGAAAGAACCGTACCCTAGTGGAAGCTGCATGCACCATGTTGACATTCTCCAAGCTTCCGCTACACTTCTGGGCTGAAGCCGTTGCGTCTACCTGTTTCACCCAAAACCGATCTCTTATTACCAAAAGGTTCATGAAGACTCCGTATGAATTGGTGTACAATCGACCTCCCAGCATCAAATTCTTCAGAGTTTTTGGTTGTGAATGCTACGTGAAAAATGATAAAGATAATCTTGACAAGTTCAGTCCAAAGGGTGATGAAGGTGTTTTCATTGGATATGCCAAGGACTCTCCGTCCTACCGTGTGTACAACAAGAAAACAAGATGTGTGGTTGAGAGCACAAATGTGGATTTTGAAGAAGGCATTGAAGAAGACTCTACACCAGCTCCAGTTGCACCAGGAATCTCTGGTGTTCTGGCTTCTGATCAACTTCATGGCAATCCCATGACTTCTTCTTCACCGGGGAACAAACCATCTTCTTCTAACTCTAATACTTATGATTTGGATGAATTGTTTGAATTCTTTTATAAAGATTTGCCTGCACCTGCTAATGTTACTATTCCTATTCCTGCAGTTGTACAACCAGCACCTCATGTCATGGTTTCTACCACTGACATTTCATCTTCCAACCTACAAGGCACTTCATCATCATCGTCTGCTTCAGCGTCACCAAGTTCTAGAGTATCTCCTGCACCTGCTGAGGGGAACCTTCCCACACCTTCCAGTAGGCCCCGGTGGTGAATGTTCCAAGTCCTCAGAGTGGTGCTTCCTCCACGATGCCTACTACAAGTCAACATCAAGGCATTCCTTCACCTGCTCCACAAGTGGCAGGTCCCAGTACAAGCACCACTCCACCTGCTCCACAAGTGGCAGGTCCCAGTACCACTACTCAACCTGCTCCACAAGCTGCTAGCCCTTCACTTGTTTCTTCAGACACACCAGCAGCTCCTGGTCCCATTGTGGTACAATCTCAAGTGCCACCTACTATTACCACTCTAGCAACGACCAGACGTGAACCTGAGTTCTATATCGATCTGAGGATAGAACCTTTACCCCCTCCAACCTTACCCCATACAACCAAGTGGACGCGAGCTCATCCACTCCAACAAGTGATTGGCAGCAAGTCTGCACCAGTCAAGACAAGGTCTGCAACTCAAAATGAGTGTCTATTTGCAGCTTTCTTATCAAGACATGAACCTTCGAACGTGACGGAAGCACTTGATATCTCTGACTGGGTGACCGCCATGCAAGAGGAGCTGAATCAATTTGTACGCCTGGGTGTCTGGAGACTTGTACCTAGACCAAAGAACAAGACAATCATCGATCTGAAGTGGATCTTCAAGAACAAGAAGGATGAAGATGGGATTGTAACCAGAAACAAAGCTCGTCTAGTAGCCAAGGGAATTTAAGCAACAAGCGGGAATTGATTATGATGAGACATTCGCACCAGTGGCCAGAATTGAAGCCATTCGGATCTTCTTAGCCTATGCCGCTCACAAGAACTTCACTGTGTACCAGATGGACGTGAAAACCGCCTTTCTCAACGGCGAACTGAAAGAAGAAGTTTATGTCTCTCAACCTGAAGGTTTTGTTGATCGTACCAAGCCTATTCATGTCTACATCCTAGACAAGGCTCTCTACGGGTTGAAGCAAGCTCCTCGTGTCTGGTATGATCATCTCTCCAATGCGCTACTAGATAATGGTTTCTACAAAGGTAAAATCGATCCTACTCTTTTCATCAAGACCGAAGGTGATGATATCTTGCTAGTTCAAATTTATGTCGATGATATCATATTTGGTTCTACTAACTCAGATATGTGCACTTGGTTCAGTGATCTCATGACCACCAGGTTTGAGATGAGTATGCTCCGGGAGTTGTCCTTCTTTTTGGGACTTCAAGTTCTACAAAAACCTGATGGCATTTTGATTAATCAATCGAAATACATCGGTGATCTTTTAAAACGTTTTCACATGGACACTTCTTCCGTTGCTAAAACTCCTATGGCCTCGGGCACTTTGATCGGAGCTGACCCAAAAGGAAAGCCTGTTGATCAAAAGTCTTATAGAGCCATCATCGGTTCTTTGTTATATCTGACTACTAGTAGACCGGATATTATGTTCGCCACTTGTTTTTGTGCTCGTTTTCAGGCAAACCCAAAGGAATCACACATGATGGCGGTCAAACGCATCCTCCGGTACCTGAAAGGCACACCCAACCGTGGGTTGTGGTACCCAAAGGAGTCTGGATTTGAGCTCGTCGCGTTTTCGGATGCGGATCATGGAGGTTGTCAACTGGATCGGAAAAGCACGTCAGGCCATATCCAGTTCTTGGGTGATAAGCTAGTCAGCTAGGGTTCAAAGAAACAACATTGTGTTTCTACATCTACGGCTGAGGCGGAGTATGTCGCTGCTGCCAGCTGCTGCTCCCAAGTGTTGTGGATGCGGACCCAGCTCCGAGACTATGACTACAGTTTCAACCATATACCCATCTACTGCGACTCCAAAAGTGCCATAGCCATCACATGCAATCCAGTCCAACACACTCGCACTAAGCATATTGATATAAGGTATCACTTCATCAAGGACCATGTGGAGAGAGGTACGATTGAACTTTACTTTGTCAATACCGAGTATCAACTTGCGGATCTCTTCACCAAGCCTTTGGATGAGAAACGGTTTAATTTCCTAATCTCCAAGCTTGGCATGTTTGATCCTCAAGAGTGATCATCTATCAAACACTCAGTCCCTCAGAACCATGACTCAGTAGTCAGACGTACGGTCTTGATCACTGGGTTATCGTTGTCTTGGACTAAGTTCTTGATAGATTAGGTGTTCTTTCTTTTAATTTATTCAGTATCTATTTTTGTCTTGTAAGTATTACTAATCTTTTGTCTTGAGTGTGCATCAGTCAAGGGGGAACGTTCCCTCCCCATGCCTGTTCCGAGGGGGAACGTTGTCTGCCTCCGCCTGATCAGAAGGGGACCAGGTAAGCACCCCAGGTAAGTTTTTCTATTCCCTATATATACATATAATAGATTTTTTTTCTATATAGGTTGTATCTTTTTTATTACCTTATTTAAAAAAAATCTGATTTTATATCTTTTGTCTTTTTCCTCACTCATCTTCTCCATATTCTCCCCAAAAAAAAATTTCCCCATTTCTTTACCTTCAAATCTTCCAAAACTCAAAAGATCTATCTCTCATTGATTTTCAGGGTAAGATTCATCATTCTTCATCTAGTTTAGTTCTCCTATTACATATCTCATTCACATCTAAGCTAGCTTTGAAAACCCATTCTTGAAATTTTTTCAAGGGTTTATGGAAAAACCCCAAACTCTCTATCTTTGGATTTTTGAGTTTTTGGGTTGGTGTTTGTGCTAAATGTGCTTATTAAAGTTGTAAATCGCATCTAGAGCTTTCTGTTCATATATAATTTGTGTGATTTGGTAAAACTTTGTGTTTTTGTGAATGTCCACCATTGTTGATGTTCTTGAAGGTTTCATATTAAGCAAACCATCTTTTTGATCTTTAAAAATATATCTGTTTGAGTGGTTTGGTGTTTGTTGGTTTGAAAGCTGTCAATTGCTTTATCTCCTTTTTTCTATTTTTTCCTTTTCTTTTTCCTTTCTTTTATTTTATCTTATTTTATTTTATTTTACTTCTATTTTTTGTTTTGTTTGTTTGTGTACTCCATCCCAATTTCAAGAACCCAAGTCCTGACCGGAGAAATCTCCGGCGACCGGATCTCACCGGAACCGGACCTTGCCGGAACTGGACCGGAGATGTCGCCGGAACCGGATCTTTTATTTTGTCCCTCCAAAGTCTTGATAATCCAAAGTCTTTTGTCCCGGACCGGATGTTTTTCCGGCGACCGGACCTCGCCGGAACCGGATGTCGCCGGAACCGGACCGGAGGTCAAACCGCAATTCCACCCAAGTCTCTTTCTTCCCGGAACTGGACCGGCGACCTCGCCGGAACCGGAACTCGCTGGAACCGGATGTCGCCGGAACCGGACTAGAGCTCGAACCGCAACCTCACCCAAGTTTTTTCTTGACTGGAACCGGACCGGAGATCTCGCCGGAACCGGACCGGAAATTGCCTTGTCCGCATCTTGGAAAGAAAATGAGATGAGGGGATGTCGCCGGGACCGGACGTCGCCGGAACCGGACGTCACCGGAACCGGATGTTGTTTCGATCCTTGAAGTTTTCACGAACCGGATCTGTCACCCTCCCTCGCCGGACCGGACGTTTTTGTTAACCGAACCCCCTCCCCCCAAGTCATTTTTCCGGCCACGGTTATGTGCCCGTTTTTTTTCGGATCTGTTTTTCGGCCGGTACGTCGTGTGACCGGCGACGGTGGTCGGCGACCGGACCGGAAAAGGTGGTCGTCAACCGGACCGACGATCGTTCGTAGCTCTCCAAACCGCATCTACCATCTCTCACCACGACCGGACCGGACCGGAGATGTTGTCGACCGGAGCTTTAATGCTCACTCCTCTCCTTGCCTTTCGGTTTATGAGTGTGTGTTTTAAATCTGATTAAGGAGAGTTATATGGTGAAGAAGAAGCTACCTTAATAGCATTTATTAAATCAAGTTTCTCTTTCCAAGAATCATACCCTCAAAAGTCGTGTTTTCCAGCTATACATGCTTTCCTTCAGCTTTACACGGTTTCCCACACACCTCACACGCCGGTACGCGCCGTCACGCGCTCCTATACGCGTCTTTTCGAGACTCCACGCGCCCCAACGCGCCCTCCAGACGCGCATCACGCGCGGCCACGCGCTGACAGGCGCTCCAAGACGCGTCTTCTGACGCCCGCGGTCTCCCACGCGCCTTCCTGTCGCTTCTCCGAGCCAGCTGTCTCTCTTTCTCTCCACATAAACACACACGGCTCACACAAGACACACACACGCACACCACACTCACACACACGCAAAACACACGCACACCACACGCTTTCACACCCGTGGCCAGACACGTCAGCGCCACGTACGTGACACGTCCTCGCCTCGTCAGCGTCCTCGTCCACGTCAGCAACCCCTTTTTCAAGATTTTTTTCCAGTTTTTTTTTGTCTTTTTCACGTTTTTTTACCCATTTTTTTCTTCTTTTTCTTTTTCTTTCTTTTTATTATATTTCACCTAGATTTTTTTGCTTAAGGTTTTCTTCTACATTCCTTTTATATATTTTTTCTTTGTTATTTTTAATCTAGTCTTTTTTTTAGGTCAATTTTTTTTCCTCAATTTTTTTTTGGGTTTTATTAGATTTTTTTTCTTGACTAAAGGTGAACTCGAATTGCTCGTTTCTGAATTTCGTGGATATGAGTATTTGTGAAATTGCTCCGGGTTCTTGTATGCATGCCTGATTGTTATTGACATATTTTTCATGGATTACTTGACTGATCATGTCTTACCTGTGCTTGAATATCTATTATGCATGTTCCATTGGTCTTAATTGTTATAATTGGTTACTTGGTTCACCATGTCATGTTACCACCTCACCCATATTATCCTAAGTGCTCACCATCATGTCTCGGGTTGGTAAGATCTTTTGAATTGTGCATCCTCCAGACTTGAGAAAAATTCACACTCAATGTGTTGTGTTATTCTGTACCAAATCTTTTGATTTAGTACACAATAATACATCTCAATGATGTGTGCCTTATATCTCAACTATGCCTTTACCTCAATACTAACATCTTATTCCTCAGGTACAATGGTGAATCCGGGCTCTTCAGCTCACCGACAGTCTCGTGTTGCTCAACCCCAACCCATTACCTACGATACCCTTTCACCTCAACTGCAGAAAATCTCTGATAACCTCTTCCCTCATACCAAATACCTTCCCTCCGCCCAAAACAACCACTACCTTGACCTTGATCACTTTCAAACCTCACACCCAATCATCATAGAAATCCTTCGACACCACCCTCTTACCCCACTTCTCACCCGTCGTGTTGAAATCCCGGAAGTCTACATACAACAATTCTATGACTCCATGCAATTTATTCCGCGTACCTCTTCCCAACCTGAACACTTCAGATGCAAGGTTGAAGACTTTAAGTACAAACTCACTCGAGACCGATTCTGTCGCATCCTCCAAGTACCTGTTAAAACCCCTGAGGCATCGCACTTGTCTGACGAAGAAATGTTCCAGGCCATCTATGCTCTCGGATATACGAAAGAACTTCCTACTCTTGGCGCGTTCAAACGCAAATATATCGCCGGTGCCTGGTCCACCCTCTTTGCCATCCTCAACAAGTGTCTTTCCTCACGCACCAGAGGAACAGATCAATGCGGCAAAGAGTTAAAGGAAGTCTTTCTTGGTTGTGCCACCAACAACCCCGACACCGACTATCAGTATTTTCTTTGGGAGGAGTTTTCATCCGTGATCAAAGACAAGACAGGAACCAAGGCCAGAAATTTCGTTCTGTATCCCCGATTCTTGGCACTTATCATCTCTCATATCATAGACAAGAACTGTAGTATTCCACGGAAGGGGCTTCCATTATTTCCTACATGGCCTATGTCGAAACTGGTTGATAACACTGATCATCAACAGATTGTTCCTATGAAGATTCCCCAAGATTTACTTGATGCACTTGATCATCGTTCACCGATTGTGAGAGCTTACTTAGATTCACTTCCTCTACCAGGACCTCCAGAGCCGGAGGCTGGCACCCCGGAGGACTCCCCTAGTCAAGAGAGTGAGGGTTATGAGAGTGGTCATTCATCTGGGGGTGATGACCAAGGGCGTGAGGATGAGGAGTCGGGGGGGGGGGGATGACGGGGGTAACTTAGGCGGTGACGATGATCAGACCGGAGCAGGCTCTTCTCACCCTTCTCTACCTGTACTGGCAAACAGAACACCTTTTTCTGAATACTCCGGTGAGGTTGAAATAAGGTTTGAGGGAGACAAAACAGTCGAAGATAGTTATGATAGTGAGCTGAGCGAGGGAAGTGAAAGAACTGATGAGTGGCAGTCTGGACCAAAGGTTTTAACCGGTCCTCGCCTATCCTTAGGTAGACGCTGGGCAGCCACATCTGCTACCCGTACACATGTGTTGAGTACGGGTATTGAAGAAGACACCTCCCACCCAGAGGTGCAATTGCACGCCCCACCTATCCACTCATCCATCTCTCAAAAGGTGGGTGTTTCATTCCACGGGGACAAAGCACAACGGCTATCAAGCCCTCACTTGGAGGGTAATGATATTGAAACAGGAGGATCCCTGCCCTGATCCCCACCTTCACTTCATGTGCACCAGAGTCTAGTGCCCGATACACATCTAGGTACACATACTGCCAGTCTGTGTGACGCAGTCTCAGCTCCACCTGTCGCGATTCTAAGTGACGTGAACGAAACCCCGAGAGTGGTGTCCACGAAGGGCATTTCACGAGGACCGGAGGGAAGACCTACCACGGCTATCATCACGCCAACTGTGAAAGTAGGCCACACCGTTGATTCAGCGGTTGTGCAAACGGATACTCTATTTGAGCCCGGTGTTACTTACCCGGCATTTGTTGTCAGGGACATGATGGACAGCGCCCTAAAGGCTGTCCGTGAGGAGTTTGATGCAAAGTTTGCGGCACTTGAAGCCCGGTTAAAGGGCAAAGGGAAGGTGACTGAGCCTGTACGAGATCCAACACCACCTCCCCAATCACCATCCCCACCTCCGAGATCCACCGCTCCCGTTTACTCTTCTGATGAGTTACGGGACCTTCTTATGGCATCCTTACTATCCAGGAGTGATCTTTCTGACCATGAGGTCAATCTTCTGGGATACTTGAAGCGGTTCTCTGATCCATCACTTCCCGCGAGCCGTCCCGAGCCGGGTACCTCCTCTTCCCAAGAGGTAGTCTTATCTATCCAGAGGCTCGAAGGGAAGCTTGATGCCCTGAAGACGGAGGAATTTGTTGAGATCAAGGGCTCCATTTCAGACATGCAGACTCAGATCCGAGCCCTTGAGACTTCTTGCCGTGCATCAGCCGAGCCACCAAAGCGCAGACACGACGACCGAGATGACCCCGATCGCCGTGAGGGGGAAATCCATAAGAAGGCTCGGCTTGGCTCTACAGTTCTGACAGGCACATCTTCCGGCGCCGCTCCTTCTGGTACTCATATGGGGACCGGTGCCGATGTATCTCATTCTCAGCCTGATCAGAACCCGACGGCAGATTCAGCGGAGGGTCGAGAGATTGTTTTTTGTGTCAACCCGGAAATCTCTCACCCTATCCGCATACCCGCTTCAGATGATGTTCCTTCTGATGATTATGAGTCATGCATGGAGAGCTACAGTTCTGACTCTCCTCGTCTGGTACCATATCAGTCGCCTCCACATCAGTCTCTTCCGGGTATGGAGATGTATAGTTCTGACTCTTCTTCACCACCTATGTCTCCACATCATTCGCCTTCATATGATACACCTTCACCACGTCGGTCTCCTCTTCCTCTTACGCCGTCTCCTACTTACAGAGGTCCTCAACTAAGGGTACTGCCTCACCCTCCATCTCCAGTTCAGGATGATTCACCTTCTCGCACTCCCTCTCCACCAGTCAAAGCTTCTCGTCGTGGTCCGAACAACCCTGTGACACATGGCCCTCAGCGACCGATTCATGGTCAATGGAGGCAGCCATCGGTATCACCTCCCAAAGTGATCTATCCCAGGGAGAAGGGTGCACTGTCAAATCGCCGAAAGTATGTGGAGCCGCTCAAATCAGTCAAGTGGGATAGAGAAAGAAGGCGTGTCAGTTTATTTGAGGATATTCATAGATCCATCTTCACTGACAAGGTGGAGAACGTGCCTCTGGAGAAGTACTACAACATCACCGATCTGCCACCACAAAAGCAGACCAAGTATCTCTACTGGATGGATACTCAAGCCAAACCTAAAGCAAACATGTTCTTCTATGATAACCCAATCATCCGAGTCAGTGATGTTTCATCCGTATGCTTCCAGAGCTTATGGTTCTCAGTCTTCTCTGTCATCCGAAAGAGAAACGGGGAGTTCACGTTCACTGAAGCTGATTTCGACAATGTGCATCTTGATGACATTGACACATTATACACTGACTTGAAGACGCTTACTACCCGACCTCAGGAGACATTCAAGGGACTGGAAGCTGTTAAGCATTTTATCGAGAGGAACCGGAAGAACTCAGAGACTCATGACTTTCAGATCGGGTTAGAGAGTCTTCAGAGCACGATCAACCTCTCCCCGCCAAACCAAGACCTCCCAAACATTGATCGCTACTCTCTTTACCAAGTCCTCGAGAAACCAACTCTTGGTTTAGTGTACCAGAACCAGAAGGAAGAGAAGAAGTTCATGCGATGCGATGACGTTCACAAGTACAGTGACGGGACGCTCCACATCATCAACAAAGGGTTGGCAACCGAGAAGAAAAGGCTTGAGCTTGAGGTGTTGAAGACCAAGCACTGGATAAATCCCTCTATTCTGATCGACGAGGTTTTTCCAGATCATCGAGCATCGGCTAGAACATCGCATCATTCTACGACGCTTCGAATCGTATTGTGGTCTTCGGAAGATAGAGGGACCAGTCAAAAGAGTTGAGGAGAGACCCCCACCACCATCATCACGAAGAAGAGACGGTTCATTGAAGAATCACAAAGAGACTGAAGGATCGAAGAAGAAATCATCAAGTCATCAGAAGCGAAGAAATTGACACAAAGGGGGAAATTGTTAGAAATATTTGTTAAGTTGTGTCAATTTGTAATTTCTCTAAACTTAGTGTCATTATGTAATTTGTGTTTAAAGGCCCAAGTGTTTAGGCCCATCTTATTTTAAAAGCCTAGCCCTTTAATTCTTAGTATAAATAGGAAGTCTTTTCATCATTTGTACTTCTTGATTCTCTAATCATTGAATGAATGCAATCTATCTTGATCTTGGTACTTAGCATATACATCACATAAAATCTAAGTGTTCTTGATTTAATTGATTTGGCACCCACAAAAATACATCAATTATAAGAAAATTTTGAAATCTCTTATATTTTAATGTTTAGTTTGTCGATTTAAACTTATCATTTTCAAACATGGAAATCAATCAACTCGAATTGACCTGCAAACTGCCATATTTATTGACGATGGGAACATATATAATGAAAAATAAATTTAAAGTAAATACATTTTAAATCTGCTAGATTTAATATCGTTTTAGAAAATACCCATTAAATCTCACAATTTATCCATTTTAAATATGCTAAATATAATTTTTACAGCAAGAAACACAAACAATGATAAAAAAAACTGAAGCAATCAATATATGCATAGGATAAAAAGTTATATTCCATTATCACTACAACAAACATAAATACAATATACTCCTAATGTGGGTTGAAATCCACAATAGTGGAGAAATCGATTTATGTGGAAGAAATGGAGACGTCGATTTATGTAGATGAAATGGAGAAATCAATTTATGTGGGAGAAACCGATTTACCTGAGTCGAAATCGTTAGGGAGATGAGAGCAATCATGGAATCAATAGGGAGTGAATAATTCAAAAGCAACAATCTGGAGGAGGAAGACGAGAGCAGGGGTTCAGGCAGAGCCATGAATCGACCGAGAAAGACAAAACAAAGATTTGTGTGCAGATGTGAATCAATCTGAAGGAAGCAACAATTTGGATTTTGGAAGGAGGAAGACAATTGTGCTTTTGAGAATGATGGAGAAGGGGCGTGAATCACACAAAAGACTATTGTATCGGTGAGGGGTATATTGGTACAAAAGGGCATGTTCTAGTTTGTTCCAGGGTTGAGAGAGAGGAACACACGTGTTTCACCTGGGTTCTACATAATTCATATTCTATTCATTAAAAAGTCATACTAAACGCAGTACAAACTTGTTATGTTCTGTTCCATTATCTTTTTCTGCGTACCAAACGCAGTCTTAGTGTCTTTTGAAGTATGGTTGAAATTGAGTATTTCTTTTTTGTATAAATGGTTTGGTGTTTTATTTAGTATTATGATTGGAGATGGTCTTAGGGGCCGTTTACTTGAACTTACCCGGTATGTACTTACCGGGTCAATTTACCTTCCGGGGAGAACATGAACATTACTACAATCTTATCCGGTAAGAGCGATAGCATGGACCGAAAGTTTTACCCGGGTAAGTGAGATCCACAACTCTTACCCGGTAAGAGCTTACGGGGTAAATTGTTGCATACGATACCGTTTTAAGAGACTAAAATGTTTACCATATGGTAGCTAATAGTGTTCAATTTTACCGGTAAGTACTTACTGGGTAAGTGTTCAAGTAAACGGCCCCTTAGTATTTCAAGATTATCAAAATGCTAAAATGTTAATTGCTAAAAGTATTTATATTTACTTATAACGTATATTAAATGTTTAATAAGTTGTATTCTTGAAAATTAAGTATTTTATATAAGAAATCTAAATAGTTATCTTAAAAAATAAACATGTGCAACTCCAATTGACTTTTTATTTGTAAGATTTAAACTTTATCTGTGTTATAAAAATGTTTAATATATGTAATATTTTAAAAGAACTTAAATAAACTAATATAGAATAATAATGCTCCTAATTTCATTGACAAAACTAATAATAATATACGTTTCTCTCTCTTAATAATAGATTGATAAAAGTAGTGCTCCAAATAAAAATATATTTGAGCCTCTTTCTTGCTCTCTTCGTTCGAAATACTTTAATACAAAGAACAGATAAAATAATAGCAAAATCTTTTTTTTAACCACAGAATATCTGTATAATATATACTTTATTATTTCAGTTTTCTATAATCACTATTTTATTGTTTTAAAATTTCTATAAAAGGAAAGCAACACAAGTATCAAAAACGTGCCTACACAAATGACTATTCCTACAATTGATCTCGCACCTTTCTTCATCCCCGAAGATGAGTCTGGCCGAAAAAAGGCTAAGGAATCGATAGCCGAAGCCTGTGCCCAATACGGTTTCTTCCAAATCGTGAACCACGGCATCCCACTCGATCTGATGAAGCAAGCAATCGAGTTTTCCAAAACGTATTTTAATTACCCAGATGAGGTGAAACAAGAATGTGGTTCGAAGGAGGGCGCGCCACTTCCTAATGGCTACTACAAGTACCCTGAGGAGTTGCCAGATAAAAGAGAATTCTTGCTCATGTTCCCACCCCAATCACCCTTCAACAGTCTCCCCAATGATCCACCTCATTACAGGTAACATATTAGAGTATCTCCAATTGATTATCAAAATGGAGAACCAAAAGTTAAAATCTTTAAATAAAATTACATTCATCTCCATCATTGTTTACAATATTTATTTTCAAAGTTCCATATTGGTGCTCGACTTTGGTAATCATTTTTTAGGTTATCTCAATATTTGGAAAAAAGATTTGTTCTCTCTCATAGTTTCTCTATTTTAGAGATAGTTTTGGGAAGCTATTAGAGAAACATACTAACCAAAATCCTCATGATCTCCATTTTCTCTATTCTAGAGAAGTTGTTGGAGATGCTCTTAAACACTACATACAACATTAGAACTAAGTATTAAGTTTCTATGAGAAGCGTAAAAAGTAGTTACCAATCGTTGGATGAGTTGCATTAGATAAGTTCCCTTTTAATGGGAAGGAATGAGATTAAAAAAGATCAATGGTTTATATCCACTTCTTAGGCTTCTCACTTTTTTCGCCTTAGAGTTAATTGATTTCAAATGATAACTTATGTCGTTTTTCAGGGAAACTTTAGACGAGATGTTCAAATATTTTGTGAAGACAGGGCAGATATTGGAGGGCATCATAAACGATTGTTTAGGTTTCCCTCCCAATTTTTTCAAGGAATACAACGACGATAGAAGTTGGGATTTCTTGATGGCGTGTCGCTATCCTCCAGCATCTAACACGGAGAACAATGGCATTTCTGGACATGAAGACGGAAACTTGTTCACCATGGTCCTCCAAGAAGACACCGGAGGTTTAGAGGTACTCAAGGACGGAGATTGGATTCCATTGATTCCAAGTGAAGGCACACTAGGGGTCAATTTAGGCGACGTTATTCAGGTACACATCGTATCCCATGCAACTTAAGATCTATATTGCAAAATTGCAATGGTTGACCTATGTAACACACATGAAGAAAAAAAATGTAAAAAAACCCTTGGTCCCACCATAATACTATACACTTTTTTTTTCTTTGTCATCTTCAAGTCATTAACTCCAATGGTTAAGTTTTGATTAGTTTATTTCCAGCTTTTTTCTTCAAACAACCATTAGTGATTCTCTAAGTTTGATATGTTATTAATTACAGGTCTTGAGCAATAAGAAATTCAAAAGTGTGACGCATAGGGTGGTGAGACCGAAGGTAAGAAGCCGCCATTCGTACGTGTTTTTCTACAACTTGCAAGGGGAGAAATGGGTCGAACCATTGCCAATCTTCACTAAAGAAATTGGAGAGAAATCCAAATACAAAGGGTTTTATTATAAGGATTATCAAAATTTGAGGAAGATAGAACCCACGACTCACTCATCATCAGCGCCACAAGAAAGCATCAACATCCAACACTTTGAGATTTGATAGAATAAGCTTGCTTGTTTTCACCAAGGTTATCTCACATGATTCTAAGTCTATATAGGGTTAAGTTCTGGTGAGACCAAGCCTTTTTGGTGAGACCGTGAGACCAACATATTTTACTTGAAACTTCACATCAAAAGATTTGTGAAGGTAAAAAAAATTGAACATTCATCGTTAAAACATACTAAAAAACACTATCAGAAAAAAAAATTCCAAAAAAAAGTAAAAAAACGAAACCTTCACAACAGTTTTTTTTGTGAAGGTTCGCATTATATATATGTAACCTTCACAGAACTTGAGCTGTGAAGGTTTCGTTTTTTAGCTTGTTTTCGATATTTTTTGCATCGAAAGTGATTTTTAGGTCTGCGTATTCGAGTTTTATGTACATTCACGGTGTTTTTTTGTGAAATTTCATACGTTAGGTATTGGTCTCACGCGGTCTCACGTAACAGCTTGGTCTCACATGATTCTAAGTCTATATATATATATATGTTTTAGTAATAAGCTTTATGATAACATGAGGCAGGTGTTGAAAGTTGTGTCATGTGAAACTTTGTGGGTTAATTAGGCTATGTTGGTTGGTTCATGTTGTGATTAAGTTTGTGGCATTATAATAGTTTGATTAAGTTGTCTTTTGGTTTGGTGAAAGGTTCTGTGTACTCTTGGTGGTTGGTATTTATAAAGTGGGCTTTTCAAAAAATAACATGAGGAAATTTCAGTTTGATATGTTATTTAAGAATCAAAATAAATTATGATGTACCAATATTATGTCATTAGTTTTTTGTTTTGTTATGTAGCATATAATTAGAGGCAAAAAGAAGTTGAGTAGACGATAAAAGCCTAAAAACATATTAACTAATTAACCCGATAGAAAATTTTGAAAAAATAATACTTGGATATTCGTTACATGCTATTATTTATTGTCTCTTTAAATTTTGTTCTTTTATTTTCTATTTTTACCAAGGTTTAATGTTATTGGCTATTTCTTGTTTCTTTATCTATTTATTAACAAAAAATAGTTGTTGAATTTTTTTCATAAATATTTGGGATCCTTAATTTTACATGCGCTTATGACCCATAAGACCCATGAGATCAGGGGTGGATCCAAGGTGTTGAATAGGGGATGGCCCCTATTAGAAAGTAAAAAAAGACCAAAATTTTAATGTAAAATCCAGTTGTTTTGATCTTATACCGTTGATTTACCGGCCTCTGTGAATTTTTATTTAGGACCCTATCAACCAAAAAAACTATATTGAAATTAACTAAAAATCAAAAAATTTATCGAAATCAATCAAAAAACTAAAAAAAAAAATCTTGAAATCAATCAAAAAGTGTTTAAAAAGTCTTTCAAAACCAACTAAAAACCTTAAAAATCCTTTGAAATCAATCAAAAAACTTTAAATTTATTTCAAAATGATGGTATTAAGGTAAAAACAAATCGAACAACTTTGTCGAACTTTAATTTATCGTGAAGGTATCCTTACAAAAAAAATTCAAGATTTGCCACTACATAAGAAATCAAAAACAAACCTGTATTAGAGCCGGATCTACCACTCTACGAATTCAACACTCTTGGGCAATCTAAACTTGTCTGTGCCCACTCTACACTCTAAGACAATCTACACAATTTTAACCTCCCGTTGTAAAGTTGTAAGGAGTGTGTTAGAATCTCATATACTATAAAATGCTCTTTTAAAATGTAATACATCATTTCATCTTCTTTAAAACATAAGTTCATATGAACAACAAATAGTAATTACTACATTTAAAGGGGGTTTTTTAAAGAAGAAAATTTTAGACAAGGATTTGGAAGCGTATCTAAAAGAGACTTTTAGAGAAGAAATTATATGACAAATGTAAGAAGTGTAACTGAATATAAGCTTTTCCTACCTAAACCTCTCTTAAAACCTTCCCTAAAACCTTTTTCCTACCGTTGTAAAGTGAAAGTTGTTGACAGAAGCAAAGCTTCTTTAAAACCTTTAGAGAAGTTTTTCCAAGCTTTTAAATACAAAATAAAACCTTCTATGAAGGTCCTTTTTCTTGTAGCGTAAGGTTTTAAAACAAGTCTAAGTAAAAAATATAGAGAGAGAGAGAGGGAAGTTCATTTACAAATCATGATAAAAATACAATCTTACATACCTAAACTAACCAAATGAAAAGGACCCATATATATGTAACACCCCGTTCTCATTCAGTTAAGTTTTAACCTTTCTTTCGTTAAGTTAGTAAGGTTTGGTGTCATTTATGAAATTTCAAGTAGGGGGACTTGCTCGTAAATGTAGAAAGTTGAGGGTGTTATGTGTAAGTATATATATTTAGGGGATTGGATGATCAAACCCTTCTTTTTGATCATTTTGCAATCTTGAGAGTAAGGAAAGGGTTTGGGAGGACTTCAAAGGGATTTGGTGTTTGGGAAGAAATTGTGCATTCTTGGTGCAATTGATCGTTGCTTCATCGTTAGAACTAGGTTCCTAACTACAGGTAATCATCAATTTCCCTTTGTTGTTGTCAAATATCAAGTTTGGATCAAAGTTAGGGTTTTTGGTTGAATGTTATGATAATTGGTGATCTTTAGATCACTAATTGAGTATTTTGTGTTAGATTGGTTCAACTTTCTTTGTGGTAGTGTTGTAGAGCCTGGAATAACAAAAATGTGGCTTTTTGAATCGGACGAATTGGAGTTCGGATGTGGAAGTTATGCCAAAAATGAGAAATTTCGATTTTGGGTTCGTGCTGAAAATTCAGCACCTAGCGATCGCTAGGTGGTGAAGCTAGCGATCGCTAGCTATGGAGAAAAGAGGCTCGCGATCATGAAGGTGATAGTGAGCTCGGACAGAATGTGGGGGAAGGGCAGCTAGCGATCGCTAGCTATCAGCCTCGCGATCGCTAGCCCCTGTTTTGTGTAGGAAACTGTTTTGGCCATAACTTTTGCATCTTAACTCCGATTTTGATTCCGAAAGGACCGTTGGGTTCGTAATTGAATTACCTACCCTTTTAGAAGGTCTAAATCAGTTCTAGACTATGAGCTATGGTTATGAGTCTTGAGATGTTATTTATGTGTGCCACGATGATGTGATGTATAGGTATTTGATACTTCGTCGTGTGTGGTGATTGACTGTATTATTTGTGGAGTGAACTAAGGTGAGTACATTAACCTGCGTTCAAGATTGTTATGCTTGTGATCATGTTATATATATACGTGGTTAATGTAAGATCTGGCATGTAATTTTCACGATAGTACCTAAGGTGGTATTACTACCCCTAGGGAAGTTGGGTTCAGAGGCCTGGTACCAGTGTCAGTAAGATACTTTTGGTGGATACACCTTGAGTAAGGTTCATGATACATGTCCAGTTATTCAGTTATATGATTATGATTATTTACATGCATGCATAGAACCTAGGTTTGTGCTCACTAAGCTTTATGCTTAACCCGTTGCGGTTTTATGTGGTTTAGTGGCAGGTACCTCATCCAAAGATAAAGAGAAGGCACCTGCTTGATGCTCGGGAGGACTCAGTTCAGGATATGCATTAAGAGATTTTGGAAATAATGGATGTTGAAAAACTATTAAAATGTTTTGGTTGCAAACGGGATTTATTGAGACTTATTATTACATTTAAATATTGTTAACTTTGGACCTGTTTTGGGGAAAAACATATCACTTTTTAATTACTAAAGAGCTTCCGCTATGTTTGGTTACTATTTCTGTTAAATAATGTTAAAAATGAAATTGGTTGTTACAATATAATATAGTCTTCCAGTGCTGTGGCGAATTGGCTATCGCTCTGGGATAGGGGGGGTCATAGTGCCCTAACCGAGTTCGAGTCTTCCCGTGTGCATGCCTGAGAATATTTAAGTGTGGCCATGTTTGGCCCCAAAATTGTTGGGGTGACGGGTGTCGAGCCCGACAAATTTATAAAATTTGTTTACCTATCTACCTCGAATTACAACCTAAATTGTAAAAGTGGCAAGTAGAGTCGAATCCATAGGGATTGGATGTGACCATCGCCAAGTGTTTTACGCTTTATAAGGGGGGGTGGTTGGTTTGGAATTATAGACTTAAGCATACAAGTAAAAGTAACTTCAATTAATAAAGAAACGATCCTAGCGATGAATTTAACTAGCTCTTTATAGAATCTCGTATCATTGACTTGTATAAAACCATATCTCGATCGAATTCAGACCAACCGTGAGTGTCGACACGCGCCAAACACTCTGTTTGTCCTTTTGAATAATCTAGCATGAGAAGCTCTATGACTAGTTCCTAATTGATTAAGTTAAATCTAGTCACAGACTTAAATTTATCCTATCAATTGCATTAACGAAAACGACAAACACCAATCCTAACTAATGATTGAACGCACAACCATTTAAGCTAGATTACACAATTCCATAATGCAATTCAATTGATATGGTACTCAAAAGATGCATTATTTGCTACCAAGTCAAAATCAAGAAGGATTATGTATCCTTAATCTCGACTAGCAAATCAAAATTTCGGCAAAGGATTCAAGGGATCCTTCTCAAAACCAAACCCTAAAAATTGAATAACTCTTTCGAACAAGAATTGGATAAATAAACTCAATCGAAAAATTAACGAAAATCCAAGTCTCAACAAGATTCAAAGCGAACTAATTATAGTTTCATCGCTAGAGAGCGATTCACAATTCTAAAACAAGAAATTTACTTAAAAATCGGTAGATAACCCTAAGAAAATACTCCAAATCGACTTCAATTGTCTTCTCTCTTCCCTTGAGGTCGTCCCCTGATTTCGCTTCTTGAAAGCTTTTATACCCCCAATTGAGTAAAACCGCCACCAAAGATCGTAGCCTGATTTTGGGCGTGCGTGGCTTGGTAAAACAGCCCCTGACGAGGGTTGGGCTGTGGCTTGAACCCACGGGCTAGATGCAACTTGATAAAGGTCAATGAAGGTTTGTGTTCATAGGGTTCTCACCAAAAAAATCGTTTTCACGAGAATCTAATCCTATGTGTGTGTGTGTGAGAGAGAGAGAGAGAGAGAGAGAGAGAAGTCAATTACAAATTATATAATTCTAACAAACTATAGACAACAATCATAGTTGTTCAGAAGTCAAATAAATATTTGATTTAATTTTATATCCTAATTTAAATATAACAAGACTTGTAAACATTTAATGCTCATAGTTTCCTTTTACTATCCATGATTCCTTTCAGGATTTCTTTGGCCCCATTTCCTTCTTTTTTCGTTTTTGATTTAACTTGAAATTTCCAAAAACAACAATCAAGATTTCGTTCAGCTTCTTTCAGAGGTAAATCCAAAGGGGTGATGGAGGCGGCAACAACCCAAAACTTGAAGCCCAAATATTGAGGATCCATTTTCAGGGCCCAACATGTAATAAAATCCCAAAAGAAATCTAGGGCTTCAAGACCCAAAATGTTGGGGAATTAGTGTTTTGCATTTTGAAAATGGAGATTTGAAAGAATTAGTTTGGAAAGCTTGGAAGAAGAACTCATTGGGAGTCATTAGCATCAAGGAGGATTTCTTCAAAGGTAAACATCTTCTTCATGATCTTCTAGCCTATGATTGTTTTAGCTACCATCACCTCCATTAATGGTAGTAAGGGTTTCTTATGGTTTTGGTAATCAATCTTGATGATTGAACCACCTAGAGGTGGGGTTTAATTTTATTTCAGCTATAAAGCTTTGATGTTAAGAACTCTAGTGTTCAAACCAATTATGGAAATCAATTTGAATAGTGTTTATAAGGAAACCCCAATTGGATGGTCCATTGATCATTTTGGGTTGATTG